>PVJN01001125.1:94996-154368 GCA_004026805.1 Lasiurus borealis | reverse complement strand
ACTTTTCTTATGACCCAATATGTGATCTATCTTTGAAAATGACCCATGTGCACTGGAGAAGAATGTATATTCTGTGGCTTTGGGGTGAAATGCTCTGAAGATGTCAGTTAATTCCATCTGGTCTAGTGAGTCATTTAGGATTGATGTTTCTTTGCTGATTTTTTGTTTAGAGGATCTGTCCAATGGTGACAGTGGGGTACTAAAGTGTCATACTATGATTGTATTGCTGTCAATCTCTCCCTTAATATCCTCCAAGAGTTTTTTTATGTATTTAGGTGCTCCCATATTGGGTGCATATATGTTTACCAGAGTTATTTCTTGTTGGATTGTTTCCTTTAGTATTATGAAGTGGCCTTCTTTATCTCTTATGGCCTTCACTTTGACATCTAATTTTTCAGATATAAGTATTGCAACCCCAGCTTTTTTTTTCATTTCCATTTGCCTGAAATACCATCTTCCATCCCTTCACCCTCAATCAGTGTGCATCTCTTTTCCTGAGGTGGGTTTCTTGCAGACAGCAGATATATGGATCATGTTTTCTTATCCAATTGGTTACCCTATGTCTTTTGATTGGAGCATTTAATCCGTTTACATTTAAAGTTAGTATTGATAAGTACTTATCTGTTGCCATTTTTAGTCCTTACACCCGAGCTCCTTCTTCGCTTCCTCTTTCTTTTTATTACAGCAGACCCTTTAACATTTATTGCATTGCTGGTTTGGTGGTAATATATTTTCTTAGTCCATTTTTGTCTGCGAAGCTTTTGATTTCACCTTCAATTTTGATTGAGAGTCTTTCAGGGTACAGTATTCTTGGATTCAGACCCTTCCTTTGCATGACTTTGTATATTTCATTCCATTCCCTTCTAGCCGGACGAGTTTCTGTTGAGAAGTCAGTAGCTAGTCTTATGGGGGTTCCTTTGTAGGTAACTTTCTGTTTCTCTCTGGCTGCTTTTAAGATTCTTACTTTGTCGTCTGTGTTTGCCAATTTAATTATAATGTGCCTTGGTGTCGGTTTGTTGGGATTCATTTTGCTTGGAACTCTGTGAGCTTCTTGGATTTGTGTGGATTTTTTCTTTTCTATACTGGGGAAATTTTCTGTCATTATTTGTTCAAACACGTTCTCTAATCCTTGTTCAGTTTCCACTCTTTCTGGAACCCCAATTATACGAATGTTATTTTGTTTCATGTTATCCCAAAGTTCCCTTAGGCTCTCCTCTTGCTTTTTAACTTTTTTTTCTAGAAACTGCTGTACTTGGGCATTTTTTCCTTCTGTGTCTTCTAGCTCACTGATGCAGTCCTCTGCTTCTTCTAGTCTACTTTTGATGCTTTCTGTTGAGTTCTTTATAGCAGTGATGTCATTGTTCGTTTCTTCTTGTTTATTCTGCACCTCATCTAGTTTCTTCTGCGTTTCTTCTTGCTGCTTCTTCATGTCCTCTAGGGTCTTCTTCACTTCCTCTAGGCTCTTGTTCCCTTCCTCTTGGCTCTTCTTCCCTTCCTCTAGGCTCTTACCCATATTGTCGAATTTGTCTTCCAATCTTTTCAACCAGCTTATGATCGTTTCTCTGAACTCTTTCTCTGGCAGGCTTGTTTCTGCTTCTATTTCATTTACTGCCTTTTCTGGTGAAACCTGCCTTTCTGTCTTATGTGGGCTGTTTCTTTTTCTGCCCATGGTCTTTCTTCTCCGGGTGTCTGGCTATGTAGTTCTCTCTCCTACGTTGATTGAGAAGCACAAACTACAACACGACCAGGTACAGCACGCAAGGCGCTGAATAGAAATGTATTTAGGATGTTAATAATCACAAATAAGGTTACCACCAATGAAGGATAAATTAGCGGTAAATAGAGAAAGAAGAAGAGGAAAATAAGTAAAAAAGAAAAGAAAGAAATTCCAAATCAAATTGGGAGAGCAAGAGAAAAAAGAAAAAAAAAAGATAAATAAATTAACAAAAAAAATAAAACACAATAAAATAAGAAAATAAAAAGGAGAAGGAAAGAGGAAGAAAAAAAGTCAGAGAGAAAAGATAGTGTATAAGAGAGAAAGAGGGAACAAAATATAGATGTCAAGAGACAACTCCAATAGAACCGTCACCAATCCCAATAAAGGCCAGCAATCAGTATCTAGAGCTTAATGTAAACTGCAAATAGCAACTGGTATCGAGGTAGGTGAGGGAAAAGAGAGGTAGAAAACAAAGCAAGCAAAAGCAAAAGAAAACAAGTAGAATAAATTAAAAGAATCTCACAAAAAATTTCAAAAAATCGATGTAATCACTTTTTAGGCAAATAGCAACAAAAGGACTTAGAGAAAAAACAACTTTTTGGCTAGTGAAGGCAAGAAGAGAGAACTTTGTGTGGATTTGTAGTAGGGGATTTGAAATTAGATATATAAATGGGGTGAAATTTTAACTAGGTAAAGAGAAAGAATAGGGAGAATCTAAAGTTGAAAAGGGGAAAGAGAACTAAGACAACAAAATGGGGAAAATTAGGAGGAAGTTGTTGGCATAAAGGTAGAGTTGGAGTTGAATTGGAGTAATATTATACTAAAGGAAAGATGAGAATAGGATGTAGAACTCTAATCCTGAAATAAAATAAATAGAAAACAAAATGATACTTTTTTTTCTAAGAAGTAAAGTACTAATATTAAATAATACTAGTTCAAAACAAAAATGTAATAGTTAAAAAGGAAAAATCAATTGATGCGGAAAGAAAAAAAATGGTTTTTAATTAAAATATGTGAAAATGAAAAATACAATAAAGAAAAAAAAAAAGAAAGAAAAAAAGGAAAAGGAAAAAAAGAAAAAAAAATTAGGATGCTCCTTCACTTCCACTATTATTCTGTGTGTCATCCACTGGGTGGCAGTGTTTCAGAATTGATCTCTGAGACAAAGCAGGGGACCTCTCCAGGCTGTGCTCAGATCCTGCTACTCTGTGGTTCTCAAAGCCAGTTTGTGGGGGTTTGCAGCAGGGACACTGTAGTAACTCCCAGGCTGTCCTTCTGCCCCAGAAAGAAAAAAAGAAAGAAAGAAAAGAAAAGAAAAAAAAAAAAAAGGAGTCTTTTTCCAGAGCTCTCCTCCGTCAACAGCTCAGAGGGTTTGCCTCCACACTTAGGGATCACGCCCTCACCACCTCTGGGAACCTCTCTAGCGCCAGCTTTCCCGTAGCCAGGCTCCCAAGGCGTACGCGTCTCTGTTGTGAAGGGGTAGGAGACCTCACCCCGACCCGGGCAAAATCTGACCCTTCCTCGCGCTGTGTGGATCTCCGAATCCGCCGCCCGCGCGTCCGCGCTGCCTGGAAAGCCGTGCTCTGTGTCCCCGGCTGCTCGGCTGGTGCCTCCGTCAGCCGCAGCTTCCAGACCTCCCTTTTATCCCAGGCGCAGTCTGACCTCACCGTGTGCTCCGTGGGTCTCTGAGTCCGCTGTGTGTCCGTGCGATTGGAGAGCGGAGCTCTGTGTCCCCGGGTCCCCAGCTGCTTGATGTGTGCGCAGATGCCGGCTTCAGATGGCTGCAGACATCCACCTCCCTCTGAAAGATGGCTTGGTCTCCGCGTTCATGCTGGGAGTTCGGGCGGGCAAAAACCCCTTGGCAGTGGGGCTGCCCGGCTGGGAGAGCCCTGTCCAGCAGTTCCTCGCCTTCTCCTGGAGGATAACTGGCTCTTAACTTGCCACCAAACACTCCCAGTGTGACTCTCAGCCGCTCTCTCTCCTTCTGCCCCGTGACAAAGCTCCAGACGCGTCTGTTTACTCCGCTGCCATTTTCTCTCTCCCGGAAATAAACATTTTCTATGCATCTCTGAAATCTTAAGTATTTTTAATTAATCCATATTTTTGCCTCATGTGATGCGAGCCAACATTATGACAGAGAGTAGAAAGCTATATTAACATAAAGTATCCTTAGTCCTTATTCAAAAGTCATTAAGTAATTTTTTTTATTACTTCCTTATTCCTTTGCTTGTTTTCAGTCTCAAGGCCTCACCATTATATCCCATAAACTTATTTTTAGGCCTAAGAAATAATTAGTATATGTGACCATCTGGCTTCATATAGTGAGTAAAAAGAGCCCTATGAAAATTGGTTTGCTGCTTTCTTGTTTGAATTCTTATACTGTTGTCTTTTATTATGCCTTTTGGTGATCAATCTTTCATCTATCAAGATCCTTAGTTTATATGTTATTGAAATATATAAAAAGCAACTTGACATAGTTGAAGAAGCTGCAAACTGATTTCTGTAAGTGAAATGTCTTTTAAAATCAAGGTTTTTAGATTTTATTCTATATTTGACAACTGAATATCTGGATACAAAAAGACTGGAAGTTCTTCATTCTAGTTGGAAGAATCATGAGTTTTTGCTTAAAGGTGAGCAGTAACTTTAGAGTTTTAAGAAAAGTCATTATTGACAATTAGCCTTAATTTAAAGTAAGGGTCAGAAAATATAAGTGCCATAGTCAGAAAACAAGGCCTGAATAAGATCATACATATTCAGCTTGGAGAAAAAAACAAATGTTCTTGGCAATAAAATTAATTGCTGCTAAACATGAGAACCAAAGGAAAGATAATGCCTTAAGGAGTTATAATAAGATTGTGAAGTAATGTCAGGCACTGATACAAATATTTTTACTCTGTAAGAGAGCATAAGATCTAGTAAAATAAAGACTGCAATGTAGTGTTGGCTATTATGGCAAAGTATTTATAAACATTTCTTTGTCCATTGAGCAAAACAGTTTTAAGGATTTTCTATATCAGATTTCTGCCTTTAAAAGTATCATTCTATAAGGTTCCTGTAATGTCCATTAATGAAGGAAGTTATACCTTTTAAATAGAAAAGTATAAACTAAAGGTTATTATTTATTATTCTTTTGATTCATTTCAAAATTCTATATAATCTATACTAATAAAAGAGTAAGATTCAAATTGAACATACCTTCATGATGCCCACCAGCCAATTAGGATTAAGTATGCAAATTAACCCAACAAATTTGCATATGCAGGCACTGAGCAGCCTGGGGCAGGACGCTTGCATCATTGCTATGGCAATGACACAGGCATTTCACACCACCCCTGCTCCTCACCTCTGGGTAGCATGGGAAGCCTAGAGGCGGCTTCAGGCCAGAGCAAAGGCAGAAAGGCAGCTCCAGCCAAAGTGAAGGTGGTGCCTGTAGCCAGGGGAAGGAAGGTCCATTCTTGCAGGAATTTTTGTGCATTGAGCCTCTAGATATACTATTTTTATTGGCTTTGGTGTAAAAAAAAATTTATTGCGAGATCTTTCGGTGACTATGAATTCTTTTTTTTCTTATTTAAGTTTTTATAGTTATATGTTTTTTATTGTTCAAAGTATTGCATATATCTCCTTTTCCCCCTGATTGACACCCCCCACCACTCCCAACCATGAGGGCAAGCCCCAGTGTCTGTGTCCATTGATTGTGCTAATATGTATGTATATGAGTACTTTGGTGGATCCTAACCTCCGCCCCGCTTCTGCCTTCTCTCTAAGGTTGAGTGGTCTGTTCAGTGCTACCTTGTCTCTGGAGTTTTGTTCATCACTTTATGTTGATCATTATATCCCATATATGAGGGAGATCAGATGATATTTATCTTTCTTTGAATGGTTTATTTTGCTTAACATAATGCTCTTCATTTCCATTCATGCTGTTGCAAATGGTAAAAGTTCATCCTTTTTATAGCAGTGTAGTATTTAATTGTTTAGATGTAGCACAGTTTTTTAATCCATTCATTTGCTGATGGGCACTTAGCTATTTTAAATTGTGCTGTGGTGAACATAGGGTGCATATGTCCTTTCTGACTGGTGTTTCTGACTTCTTGGGATATATTCCTAGAATTGGGATTACTGAGTCAAATGGGAGTTCCATTTTTAGCTTTTTGAGGAAACTCCATACTGTTTTCCACAGTGGCTGCACCAGTCTACATTCCCACCAGCAGTGCACGTGGGTTCCTTTTTCTCAACATCCTCACCAGCACTTGTCATTTATTGATTTGTTGATGATAGACATTCTCTCAGGTGTGAGATGGTACCTCATTGTTGTTTTGATTTGCATCTCTTGGTGATTAGTGACTTTGAGCATATTTTCATATATCTGTCAGCCTTCTGTATGTCCTTTCAAAAAGTATCCATTTAGGTCCTTTTGCCCATTTTTCAATTGGATCATTTAACTTCCTTTTGTTAAATTGTATGAGTTCTCTGTAAATGTTGGAGATTAAATCCTTAAATGACAATCAATGCAGAAAAAGCATTTGACAAAATCCAACACCCTTTCTTGATAAAAACTCTCAACAAATTGGGAATAGAGGGATCATATCTGAACTTTATATAAACTTTATATGACAAACCTACAGCCAACATCATACTCAATGGGAAAAAACTAAATCCTTTTTTTATAAGAACAGGAACAAGACAGGATGTCCACTCTCACCAATCCTGTTATATATATGCTAGCCATCCAAATTGGAAAAAATAAGTAAAGCTGTCCTTATTCACAGCTGACATGATATTGTACATAGACTGACATGATATTGTCAAAGACTCCATCAAGAAACTATTAGACTTAATAAGTGATCTTGGCAATTTAGAGGATACAAAATTAACACCCAGAAATCTATGGCTTTTACATCCACCAATAATGAACTCACAGAAAGAGAACTAAAATAAAATAAAATAAATCTCATTTATCATTGCATCATAAAATTTAATATACCTAGGAATAAACTTAACTGAGAAGGTAAAAAACCTATACTCAGAAAAGTAGAGGACATTGAGAAAAAAGATAGAGGAAGACATAAACAAATAGAAAAACATACCATGTTTATGGATTGGTAGAATCAACATCATTAAAATGTCCATACTACCAAAAAGCATTCTACAGATTCAATGCAATCCCCATTAAAATACCAATGGCATATTTCACAGATATAGGAAAAACTCTTCAAAAATTCATCTGGAATAAAAAAAGAACCCAATTAGCCACAACAATTCTGAGAAAGAAGAACAAAGTTAGAGGGATCACAATACAAGATGTCAAGTTATATTACAAAAGCCGCTGTTCTCAAAATTGCCTGGTACTGGCACAATAACAGACATACAGACCAATTCAACAGAACAGAGAACCCAGAAATAAACCCAAATGAGACAAGAGCACACAATGGAGTCAAGGTAGTCTCTTCAATAAATGGTGCTGGGAAATTTGGTCATATACATAAAAAAAGAAAAAAACTAAACTACCAACTTACACCATACACAAAAACAAACTCAAAATGGTTAAAAGACTTAAGTGTAAGATAGGAAACCATAAAAATCTTTGAAGACTTCATAGGCAACAAAATATCAGATATATGTTGTAACAATATATTTTACTGATACAGCTCCTAGGGCAAAGTAAAAAGCTGCACAGCAAAAGAAACCATTAACAAAACAATAAAAAAGCTCACTGCATGGGAGAACATATTTTCCAATGCTATTTCAGATAAGAGACTATGAATTTTTATTAGTTATATTTCTATAACTAATAATTCACCATCAAAATAAATGATAGCTATTTTTTTAAAAAAAGCTAAACAAATCTTTTATAGATTATTAAAATATCATAATCTCAAATCCAATATTTATTTGTGGTGTATATTATATAATTCAAGAATATTCTATTCTATGTTTTTGTTTGCTCTGGATTGCTGGGGGGAGAAAAGGTGGTATTAAATGATCTAGTACTGTAATCAGCAAACTGTGGCTTGCGAGTCTCATGCAGCTCTTTGGCCCCTTGAGTGTGGCTCTTCCACAAAATACCACAGCATTTTGAAGAAGTGGCATCAGAAGTTTAAGTTTAAAAAAATTTGGATCTCAAAAGAAATTTCAATCGTTGTACTGTTGATATTTATCTCTGTTGACTAATGAGTTTGCCGACCACTGGTCTAGTACATAGTTACAATTGGTGTAAGTCTATGTATATTAGAACCTCTGAGAATACAATGGCTCAGGATCAGATGCAAAACTTGCTAAAGAAGATGTCATGTTCATTTATTTATTGAATTATTCAACATGTATTTTTAGAGCATTTTGGTTCCTAGAGAATAATGAACATAACAGTCACAATCTGAGGTTTTGATAAGTACAGGTGATGCAGCAGTAGACAAATAAAATATTTATATATTGTTTAAAATATTATGGAGTTTATCACTAAATCCAAGATAGAGATGTAGCTGTCAGGAAAGGTCTCTGGAAGGGATATTTAATATTAAACCTTAATGAAGCTATAATAGGAAGAGAGAGGAAGAAATGTTCTCAGCATAAGAAACAACATGAGTGGACAGTTTTGAGTATTCAAATGACCAGAAGAGCACCAACATACCTGGAACTCAATTAATAAAGCTGAGAGAAGCACAAGAAGATGCTAGCAAATTAACCTGGAGCCGAATGGTACAAAGCCTTATAAACCCATGACAGTAATTTATATTTTTGCCATGCCCCCACAAGTCATTGTAATGCAAGGGATTAATATGTTCCAATTTATATTTTAGGATTACTCTTGCAGCTATAGAGAATCAAGGGGAAGTAAAAAGGGGAAAACAAGGAAACTAAACTGAGGCTGTTACAGTAAGACAGATTTAATAAGGAAAGAAGATGACCAAGTTGATTAATTTTGAATTCCAATCTTTAGGACTTATTAATAGACTAGAGGCTCGGTGCATGAAATTCGTGCACAGTTGGGGGGAGGAGTCCCTTAGCCCAGCCTGCACCCTCGCAATCCCCTGTGGATCGGGTCTATAACCACAGTTGAACATCTTTCTTGCAATCCGGTACTGCTATATCCTAAGTGTGAGCCTGCCTGCCTGCATGATTGCTCCTAACCACTCTGCATACTTGCCTGGTCACCCCTAACAACTCACCTGTCTGCCTGATCACCTTAACCACTCAACTGCCTGCCTAATCACCCCTAAATGCTCGTCTGCCTGCCTGATTGCCCCAAAATATTCTGCCTGCCTGTCTGTTAGCCCATAACTGCTTGCCTGCCTAATCACCTCTAACCACCTCTGCCTCAGCCCGGGCCACTGTGGCTTTATCCAGAATGATGTCCAGAAGGTTATTTATCTGTCCAGTCTAATTAGCATATTATACTTTTGTTATTATAGGTTGGTTTATGGAGTAAGGAAAAAAGGATAGTTTAAGCATATTCTGGGTTTCTTAGTCAACAAAGAATGGTGGTATGATTGAGATAAAAAAATGACTAGAATATTCTGTAAAATATTTAAGGGAGGAAATTAAGAGATCAATTTTAATATATTAATTTTGAGATTTCTTTGAAATATGCAGATAGGAAAGCCAGCTTCTTGACCACACTTAGGAATACAGCTTTGGAATTAGAACTGGAACAGGTACTTATTCTGCTTCTTGCAATAATTTGTAATGTGATTCTGAGCCAAGTAACTGAACCTTCCTTAGTCTCAGTTTCATTTGTAAAGTGGAACAATATAGTACCTAGCTAATAAGAGTTCTTTTGAACACTAAATAAGTTAGTTCATGGAAATAGGATGATTCATGGAGCACAGTTCTTGTTACCCAGTAATGACTGTGCAGGTAGCTAATACTGTGAGAGTTTCCATAGTTTTTCATTTCTTTTATTTATTCATTTTTTTACTTTACTTCTCTTGCTTATTTCCCTCTGTTTTTCTCTTCTTTTCTTCCTTTGTTATTCCTTTCTTTTGTCTTTCTCAAAGCAGCTGTGTATAAAGTTTGACTGTTTATTTGTGGAGAGAAAGGATATACAGGTATACAATTTGACAATAATGAACACTTCTATAATGCTGAGTTTAAAGGCCACAAATAATTCAGAAATTATTTCATTGCTTGTGGTAGCTAAATTAATAAGCCAATAATGATGGTGAAATAATGGAAACACTGTATCTCTTGAGCTTGGTTTGCATGTTTTATTTCTACTTTATAATGATGGGGAGTATAAATTTTGTAGGCTTGATGGTTAAATACTGTAACCTGCTTTTATCAAATATAGAACTCTGAAACATCTGCAAAGGATAAGGTTGTTTTTCTGTCTAAAACATTGAACCAAGCAGAGTGAAGACATTGATAAAATACCTGTTTGTTCAGGTCTTGGAATCACCTAAATATATTTAGTATATAAAATGCTGTAGTCACCCCAGCTGATAGATGTTTTAATTAGTCAATATTATAAAGATAAAAACAAATAAATGCAATTTAAGAAAATCAGTAATTTATATAACAAAAGAGCATATATTTTTAAATTCTCCATTTATATAATTGGTAAGTGATTGTTGCAGGTATGTATATTACTTCTAACATGTTCCTTAATAGCTGAATATTGCTTGTGTGAATGATGTAAAGTAAATAGATACTTCTTTTGTTTTTATTGTCTAAAGTTTTACATATGTCTCTTTTTTTCACAATTGATCCTTTCCCTCTCCCCCCATGCCATTCCAACCCTGGGCAAGTCCCCACCACCCCAGTGTCTGTGTCCATTGGTTATGCTAATATGCATGTATATAAGTCTTTTGGTTAGCTATTGTAAATTGTGCTGCTATGAACATAGGGGTGCATACATTCTTATTGATTGGTGTTTCTGGTTACTTGGAATATATTCCTAGAAGTGGGATCACTGGGTCAATTGGGAGTTCCATTTTCAGTTTTTTGAGGAAACTCCAACTGTTTTCCACAGTGGCTGAACAGTCTGCATTCCGACCAGAAAGCAGGAGGGTTCCTTTTTCTTCACATCCTCTCCAGTACTTGTCATTTGTTGATTTGTTGATGATGGCCATTCTGTCAGGTGTGAGATGGTATCTCATTCTTGTTTTGATTAGAGACTCAGTATTTTTTTCACATGTCTCTGGGCCTTCTGAATGTCCTCTTTTGAAAAGTGTCTATTTAGATCCTTTGACCATTTTTTGATTGGATTGTTTATCTTCCTTTTGTGAAGTTGTATGAGTTCTCTGTAAATTTTGGAGATTAAACTCTTATCAGAAATATCATTGGTAGTATGTTCTCCCATGCAGTGGGCTTTCTGGTTGTTTTATTGATGGTTTCTTTTGCTGTGCAGAAGCTTTTTATTTTGATGTAGTCCCATTTTTTAATTTTCTCCTTAGTCTCCATTGCTCTATGAGCTGTGTCTGTAAAGATAGTCTACTATTTTGCTGCCTATGGAGTCTTTTAGGATTTTATGGTTTTCCATCTTATGAATATTCAAGTTCTTAAGCCATTTTGAGTTTGTTTTTGTGTATGGTGTAAGTTGGTGATCTAGTTTCTTTTTCTCCTTTCTTTCTCTCTTTCTTTCTTTCTTTCTTTCTTTCTTTCTTTCTTTCTTTCTTTCTTTCTTTCTTTCTTTCTCTCTTTCTTTCTTTTTCACATGTATCTGTCCAAATTTCCCAGCACCATTTGTTAAAGAGACTGTTTTGGCTCAATATGCTCTTGCCTCCCTTGCCAAATATTAATTGAGCATAATGGCTTGAGTCTATTTCTGGGTTCTCTATTTTGTTCCATTGGTCTATATGTCTGTTCTTGTGCAAGTACCAGGTGGTTTTGAGAAATGTGGCTTGGTAATATGGCTTGATATCTGGTGATGTGATCTCTCCAATTTTGTTCTTCTTTCTCAGGATTGTTGTGGCTAATCGGGTTACTTTTTTTATTCCAGATGAATTTTTGAAGACAATATATTCTTCCATTTGTTTATATCTTCTTCTATCTCTTTTTTCAATGTCCTGAAGTTTTCTGAGGAGAGGTCTTTTACATCTTTAGTTATTTCCTTAGGTATCTTAATATTTTTGGTGCAGTGGTAAGTGGGATTTTTTGTTTGTTTGTTTCTCTTTCTGTGAATTCATTATCTTATATAATAAAACCCTAATATGCAAATCAACCAAACAGCAGAATGAGGGCAGAATGACCAGTCGCTATGATGCACACTAACCACCAGGGTGAAGATGCTCAATGCAGGAGTTGTCTCCTGGTAGTTAGTGTGCTCTCATAGGGGGAGTTTTGCTGAGCCAGAAGCCAGGCTCATGGCTGGCAAGCACAGCTAAGGAGCAGTGAGCCAAGAGGTAAGGAGCAGCGAGCAGGTGGGCAGTAAAGAGTGAGGGGTCTCGGACTGCAAGAGCGATCCCAAACTGTGAGAGGGATATCCAACAGCGAGAGGGTCCAGGCCAGGCTGAGGGACACCCTCCTCTACCCCAGTGCACAAATTTCATGCAATGGGCCTGTAATTGGTATATTAAAAAGGCAATAGATTTCTGTTTGTTAATATTGTATCCTGCCACATTGTACCACACATGGCCAGCACTTCCAGTACTATATAGAACAGGAGTGGTGAGAGTGGGCATCCCTGTCTTGTTCCTATTCTTAGGAGAAATGAGTTTAGCTTTTGCCCATTGAGTATGATGTTGGCTGTAGATTTGTCATAAAAGACTTTTATTATGTTGAAGTATGATCCCTCTATTCCTACTTTGCTGAGAGTTTTTATCAGGAAAGGGTGCTGGATATTGTCAAATGCCTTTTCTGTATCAATTGGTATGATTATGTGATTTTTGTCTCTGTTTATGTGATGTGTCACATTTATTGATGTGCACATATTATGCCATCCTTGCATCCCCAGAATAAATCTACTTGTTCATGGTGTAAGATCATTTTAATGTAATGCTGGATTTGATTTACTAGAATTTTGTTGAGGCTTTTAGCTTCTATGTTCATCAAGGATATTGGCATGTAGTTCTCTTTTTTGTGGTGTCTTTATCTGGTTTTAAGATTAGGATAATACTGGCTTCATAGAAAAGCTTGGAAGTGTGCCTTCCTCTTGAATTTTTTGGAATAGTCTGAGGAGGATAGGTTTTAGTTTTTCTTTGAATGCTGTAGAATTCCTTTGTAAAGCTGTTTGGACCAGGGCTTTTGTTTGCTGGAAGATTTTTGATTGCTGCTTCAACTTCTTCAGTAGTTACCAGATACTTCTTAATTTCATATAATAAAAATGTAAAATCATGGCAGGCCAAGTGCAGCCGAGCAAAGCTGGATCCAGAGTGGGGCTGCAGGAGCCAGGCCTATCTAAATGGACCAAGTTGCCATATAAATTGAGGAAAGAAAAGTCCACTCCTCTTGCCAAAGGTACTACCAAGCCCAGCAGTTCAGGGAAGGATAGTGGAAGCGAGAGCCCTGGGGAGACAAGGAAACTGAGGCACTGAGAGACTGTTATAACTTTCAGTTAATTAACATCAGTGTCAAGAATCAAACCCATGCAATCAGGCTCAAGTCGACTGGTCATGGCAGGAGAGGTGCCGCCACAGTTGCAATCCTAACCGCAGCAACAGCCTACTGTCATACAACAAGCATCTCAGCAACAGCAAGCCACGCTTCATGCAACTCAGCAAAATCAGGGGACCCAGAGATTGTCAAGAAGGAGTTACAGTAAAGCTCCTCCTGCTTCAATTTCAGCAAAAATCAGTAGTTGCAGAAGTTTATTACCCTGAAAGATTCACCAAACCATGAATAGAAAGAGCTATTTATCCAGAAGCTATGTCATGTCCTTTTTGACTGTGTGTTAGACACATTCAGTCACCTCAAAATCAAGGAAGTGAAGTGGGGAGGACTCAAGGAAAAGATGGAGTATATTACTCATAGCCACGATATTATCATTGGCACTGAGGCCATTTACCCTGAGGCTGTCACCATCTTTTCAGCAAACCTCTTCTGGAGACTGCCACCTTCATCATATCTCATTGGGGCTGAGTCTGATCCAGAGGAAAATCAATCTACCCTGGAAACCACCTGGCCATATCTCCAGCTCAAATACAAGATTTTTCCTGTGTTTCATTGAATCTGCTGATTACCATTGAAACAGTCAAAATGTACATTGACCAGAAATTTGTTTTTGCTCTGTTTGAGAGTGAGAATTCTTGAGAGCAATTTTTCTGAAGACTATCTTGCATCAAATCTATGGCAAGTTTTGGGGGTCTTTGGGTTTATAGCCCTAGGCAGATCAACTGCATATTTTATAGGTACATTTAGTGGACTGAGCATCACAATGGGATTGCCAAGCTCCTGGAGATCCTGGGCATCATCATCAGTGGTTTATCTTTTCCTTCTTTCTCCTGCAGAGACACAGGGGGAGCAGCGGGACATTATTCTCACTAAAGTTATATTGAGCCCCATTGGCCTCTGAAGTCAGTAGCTGGAGGGGAGCCAAACCCCAAAAGCACAAGGAAGCCCCCAGCAGGGTGGGAGGTTTCAAAAGGACAATTGCATAGGCTATGGACACAGGAATAAAGGACCCAGAAGTGGCAAACAAAAGGTATGAACAAACACCTTACCTTGTGTCCCCTCTTTGGTGATACTGGGGATTAAACCAGCTCCTCTTTGGTGAGCAGCAGCCATTGGTTCACAGACAAGGAAGGGACCACCTAGGACTGACTGCTTTCCTATGCTGTTGGTTCCCAAAGGTAGGAGGAAGGAAGCAGGGAGCAGTGATCTAAGCATGGTTCTTCCCAACACCTATTTATTTGCTTGTTTGTTCTGTTGGGCAGGCCCTCACTTATCCCTTTCAGGCACCATGGAGGGGCAAGGCTGAGGAGGGACTCACCCAGATTTCAAGGGCATAAGCAGTGCAGCTTTTATCTGTGTACCTAGGATGCCTTATTTTCCAGAGTGATACATGATATGGTGTGTTGAGCTTGGGTCAATGTACCCAGATGTACAAAACTGAATGACGTGGGTCTCTGAGAAAAAAAAATTAAGTATTATTTTCATGTGATATTATAGGAAAACTGTGTGCTTTTAAAAATCTGGTAACTGTAATGTTTTTATAAATAATAATTGAATAAGATAAGAATTTTATTTAATAGTTATAACAAAGTTTCTACCTGATTAATATTAAAAACATGTGTCTTTTGTAATGTAACAGTGAGGCCAAAGGAACAGATTGCAATAAGAAAAAGTAAAATTTATTGAAGTTTAACTTTGTAATAAAGTGATGAATGAATGAGCAGCCTACAAATATAGTTTGTTTTTCTTGCTTTACTAATGTAGATTAATTTCAGAATATACATTTACTAGGAGTAAAAAAATGTTTTTGTAAATAAGAAAGAAAATTTTTTCTTAACATTCTGATTTAGAGAAGTTAGTATAAATTTACTAAGATGATTAATTTATTAATGTTTCTGCCCTTAGGGATAAAAAGTTGATTTTAAGTAACTGAATATAAACAATTTTTCACTATGAGAATAATTACTCAATTAAAAAACCAATACAGTGTACCTTCAGATGGTTTATATTTAGAATTCTCACATTGCTATAGTTAGAAGATTCAAGAATAAATCCTTCAGTTATTGTTAAGTACCATTTAACATAAGATTCACTTTTACAAAGGGTATTAGTATTCTTGATACTAAGAAATTTAAAAAAGAGATTAAGGTAAAGTAATTATATAGCCATGTTTGGTTTTCAATTTAGAACTATTTTTATTTTTCATCTTAATTGGGTACTAAGCTTGGAAAATAGCACCCTTCGTGGTATCTTTTAAAGGAAGCCATAACACAATTTTTGTCTTTTTGTTTCAAGAGAAACTGAAAGAATAGAAGTTTCTACTCTCTATTTCTTTGCTGGTTTCCTCAGTGCAGAAAGGTGTTTTTTTTTTTTTTTAATGTTTTTATTGATTTTAGAAAGAGAGAGGAAGGGAGAGGAAAAGAGAATCATTGATCAGCTGCCTTCTGCATGACTCCCAGTGGTGATCCAGCCTACAATCCACACATGTATTCTGACCAGAAATAGAACTGGCTTCTCTTAGAAGTCACACAAGCTGGGCCAGAAACTTTTAATCATATATTTTTGGTAATGCCCTGTCTGCTACTTTTAATTCCAGTTAATAGCTGTTAGAAGTATGGACTGAGAACACTGTAACTAGTAGTTTCAAGTATAGCTTAAGAGAGCCACTTTGAAAATTGAAAATAAAGTGGTAAGACTGGTTAGTAGATCAGAAATCCATGAATCAGAATAGAACCATTTTATGTTCCCATAATTCTTCCGATGCTTTATATTATTCAGAAATTGCCTAAAAGTAAATGCACTACAGCATTGCTGTAGAAACAAGAAAGGTAGGCTACATTTAACCATTTAAGAAACTGTTATTAACCATTTAAGAAAAAGTTATTCTTGCTACCTAAACCTCAAGGGTTGTTTTGTTTCACCATGCATGTCCATCACTTACTATATCCAGTTAATTTTACCTGTTTACTTATTAATTTCTATGGAATCTGATTCCTTTACTAACTCCATGGTTATTGATCTCATTAGAACCATGCTGAGGCTTATATTAAATGATTTAATATATATAAACTACTTAAAATAATGATGGGCACAAAATAAGTTTTTTTTAACTTAAAAATTAAAAGTTTAATGAATATATCAGTGCAATTCATTTACCCACTGTAATATATTATGAAAAGCAGAATTCATATCTGTTTTTCACTGATGTATCTTCAATGTTTGGCACATCTAGATGCTCAGATGTTTGAGTGAATGAATATTTTTTTCTAATATAATTCTCCTAATTAAGAATAGTTACCTAAAAGTACAAACGTGACTTCATAAATTATCTTTCTGAAAAGAAAATTATGCTTCCTTTTGTTAATTTGCCACAGTTAATTTTTCTAAGTGCAAATCTGGTGCCATTTTTACTTTTCATCACTTAAGTGCTCTCTTGTTAGGAACAGGGTAGAATTCAGACTCTTGTTGATGTACAAACTGGGAGAATCTAATCTATCCAGTCATATAACCTCATCAGTCTTGCTGAACATGCCATGCTATTTCATGCACCTCCTCTTTATTCTTCCTTCCTGAAGACCTTTTTCATTGTTTTTGCATAAAAATCAATCCAGATAGCACATTATTTCTCTAACTTTTTCTATTTTTGTTCAAGGTCAGACATCACCTCTGTGTTCCCATTATTACTCATAATTGTATCCATGGATGATATTTGAAATATTTATATATTCATTTATGTAATAATTGAAAGTTTTATTAAAAATTACATATATACATATGGATGTATATATGTATATGTATTTTTATAATTGCTTACCAATTATATATGTGGCAGCACAAATATTAGCATACTAGAAGCCTGGTGCACAAATTTTGTGCACATGGCGGGGCAGGTGTCCTTCAGCACAGCCTGTTCCCTCTCCAATCTGGGATCTCTTGAGGAATGTCCAACTGCCCGTTTAGGTCCGACCCTACCTGCATCGGGACTAAACGGGCAATCAGAATCCCTCTTACAATCCAGGATTGCTGGCTCCCAACTGCTCACCTGCCTGTCTTCCTGATTGCCCCTAACCACTTCTGCCTGCCAGCCTGATCACCCCCTAACCACTCCCCTGCCAGCCTGATTGATGCCTATCTGCTCCACTGCCAGCATGTTTGCCCCTAACTACCCTACCCTGTGGTCCTGCTCACCCCTAACTGTCCTCCCCTACAGGCCTGGTCACCCCTCGCTCCCCTCCCCTGCAGGCTTGATCACCTCCAACTGCTGGTCTGGTCCCTGCCAACTGCCCTCCCCTGCCGGCCATCTTGTGGTGGCCATCTTGTATTCACATGGGGGTAGGATCTGTTGACCACATGGAGGCAGTCATCTTGTGTGTTGAAGTGATGGTCAATCTGCATATTACTCTTTTATTAGATAGGATAAAGGCCTGCTACAAAGGTGGGGGCCAGCTGGTTTGCCCTGAAGGGTATCCTGGGTCAGGGTGGGTATTCCCTTGGGGTGTGGGGTGGCCCAGGCAAGGGGTCTGTGGTGTTTTGCAGACCGGCCACACCACCCAATGACCCAAGCAGAGGTCCTGGTATCTGGGATTTTTTTATCTTCTACAATTGCAACTTTGTAGCCTAGAGCAGAGCCAAACCTTCTGCTGGCACAGCCATTGAAACTTTGTTGCTTTAAGCAGAGGCCTAGGCCCACCAGGGTCTGTGGAAAGCTTGGCCTTCTCCATTGCTAGGGGCAACCCAAACCTCTCTTCTGCTCTTTTTGCGGCTGTAGCCATCTTGATTGGATTAATTTGTATACTCTCTCTGATTGTCTGTTGGGTCTGGCTTGTGGGTATAGTGGAGGTATGATCAATTTGCATATTACTCTTTTATTAGATAGGATTAGAGGCCCGGTGTAAGAAATTCATGCACAGGGAACAGGATGCCCTCAACACACCCTGCATCCTCTCCAATTCAGGATCCCTTGGGGGATGTCCAACTGCTGGTTTAGGCCTAAACTGGAAGCTGGACATTCCTCTCACAATCCTGGACTACTGGCTCCTAATTGCTCACCTGCTTGCCTGCCTAGTCACTCCTTACTGATCTCCTTGCCAGCCTGATCATCCCTATCTGCCTGATCATCCCTAACTGCCTCCCCCCATCTGCCTGGTCACTCTGCCCCCCTCTGCTGACTTGTTCATCCTCTCCCTTGCCAGCCTGTTCTCCCCCAATTGCCCTTCCCTTCGGGCTTGATCCCCCACAACTGCCCTCCCCTGCAGGTCTGGTTGCCTCCAACTGCCCTCCCTGCAGGCCTTGTCCCTCCCAACCATCTTCCCCTGCTGGCCTGATTGCCCACAACTATCCTCCCTGCCACCATGGGGGTGGCCATCTTTTCTGTTGGAGTGACAGTCAATTTGCACATTACCTCTATATTATATAGGATAACTTCAAAAGTCAAGAAAGGAATCTAAAGGAAATTAAAATAGTCTTACAAGGTACAAATAAATGGAAGCTTGATTTACTTTTAGATAGTTATCAAATACATATAGGTGTATAAGAACATATAATTTCTTTTTTAAATTTAATAAATCTTTATTGTTCAGATTATTACAATTGTTCCCCTTCCCCCCCACCCCCCAATAGCTCCCCTTCACCTGGCTCCCACCCCACCCTCTGCCCTATTTCTCTGCCATTATCCTCATCCATAGGTATATGATTTTTGTCCAGTCTCTCCTCCCACCCCCTTCACCCTTTTGCCCCTGAGAATTGTCAGTCCACTCCCCTTTCTATGCCCCTAATTCTATTATATTCACCAGTTTATTCTGTTCATTAGATTTTTTATTCACTTGATTTTTAGATTTACTTGTTGATAGATATGTATTTATTGTTCATAATTTTATATTTACCTTTTTCTTATTCTTCCTCTTTTAAAGTGTACCCTTCAGCATTTCATATAATACTAGTTTGGTATTGATGAACTCCTTTAGTTTTTTCTTATCGGTGAATCTCTTTATCTGCCCATCAATTCTGAATGATAGCTTTACTGGGTAGAGTAATCTTGGTTGTAGGTTCTTGCTATTCATCACTTTGAATATTTCTTGCCACTCCCATCTTGCCTGCATAGTTTCTGTTGAGAAATTAGCTGACAATCATATGAGTGCTCCCTTGTAAGTAATTAACTGTTTTTCTCTTGCTGCTTTTAATATTTTCTCTTTGTCTTTTGCTCTTGACATTTTAATTATGACATGTCTTGGTGTGGTCCTCTATGGATTCCTTTGTGTGGGCTTCTCTGCACTTCCTGGACATGTAAGTCTACTTCTTTCACCAGGTGGGGGAAGTTTTCAGTAATTTTTTTTTCATATAGGTTTTAAGTATCTTGCTCTCTCTCATCTTCTTGGACCTCCATAATTCTGATGTTGGTACACTTGAAGTTGTCCCAGAGGCTCCTTACACTGTATTCACATTTTTTAAATTCTTTTTCTTTATTTTTAATATATTTTATTGATATTTTACAGAGAGGAAGGGAGAGGGACAGAGTCAGAAACATCTATGAGAGAGAGACATCGATCAGCCACCTCCTGCACACTCCCCACTGGGGATGTGCCTGCAACCAAGGTACATGCCCTTGACCGGAATCGAACCCAGGACTCTCCACAGGCCAATGCTCTATCCACTTAGTCAAACTGGTTTTGGCTGATTTTTTTTTTTCATTTTGCTTTTCTGGTTGAGTGGTTTCTGCTTCTTTGTATTATAAATCTTTGACTTTATTCTTGCATTCCTATAGTCTGTTGTTTGGTCTCTGTATATATATATATACATATATGTATATATGTATATATATATATACACACATACATATATGTATGTACATATATATATATATACACACACATACATACATACATATATATATACACACACACATACATATATATATATATATATATATACACACACACATATACATATATATACACACACATACATACATATATATATTTTTTATTTCAGTCAGTGTATGTTTAATTTCTAGTTCGTCCTTTTTCATCTCTTCTTGGGTCTCACTAAATTTATCCAACTTTTCTAGGAAATTCTTGAAAAACCTTATAACCATGGTTTTGAACTCTATATCCAGTTGTTTGTTTTCCTCCATTTCTTTCCTTTGTGATCTGTTCCTTTGTCTCCACATTTCACTGCGTCCCTGAGATGGTAGAGTAGCTTTGTGTGCTAGGTGTCCTATATGGCCTAGTACCTCCGCTTCCCCAGTTTCCTGAGGTGGACTTTCTTGGTGCACCCCTTTGTGGATTGTGTGCACAGCCTTGTTGGTATCACTGGGGGGAATTGACCTCCAAGCCAATTGGTTGTGAGAATCAGCTGTGTCTATGCCGGTAGAACTTCTGTGCTGGAGTTAGCCTTATGATACAAGACTTGCAAAATTGCAAAAGCCTCTGTGCTCATCTTGGATAGGGCAGAGTCTCAGGGCTGAGCATACAGCCTTGGCTTCCTTTCAGCCCTGTCCTACGCTCCCCCTGAGTCTCATTGTCCCTCAGTTATTGCTGCAGCCCTCTCTGCATGTACTCACGCTCACATGCCTCCAGATCTATGCCTTTCACAGCTCCCCTGAGTTTCTGTGCACTCCGAGGACCCGTATGAGTCTTGTTCCCCAGTGTCTCATGCAAAACTGCGGTTCAGTGCAGTCAGAATTGGAGTTCAGCACAGTAGGGAGGTTCTGTCATCCTCCTGCTAGAGAAAGCCAATTACACAATCAACAGTCAGTCCTCTCTGTGCATATGCCTCTGCCTTTTGTGTCTCCCCTATGTTTCTGTGCACTCCTCTCTTTTCATGACAGTCCAGATTCCTCCCGTATAAGTATCATCTGGAACTGGGGTTCAGTGTATTCGGAGCTGGGGTTCAGTGCAGTCGGGAGTTTCTGTCTTCCTCCTGTTAGAGGAAGCCAGCCAGGCACTCTACCGCCTGTCCTCTCTACATGTGTGTCTCTGTACCTCAGCTTTTTTCAGGTCCTCTTAATCTCCATGAGCCCCTCTCTTTCCTTCTAGTTGTAGAATTTCCACTCAGCCAGCTTTCCTGTCATTCTGGATGATGTCTGTTTTGTCTTTTAGCTGTAGTTTTGAAATTGTTGTGTGAGGTAGCAGTTTAAGTGTTCACCTATACTGCCATCTTGGTTTCTCAAGAACATATAATTTCCAAATATTCTTTGCACAGACTTTTATAGTGATTTCAAACTTTTTGCCTTGCTTATTATAAAAGAGAGTTTCTCTTAGGTGTTTATGTATGCTTTTGTGTTGGGTTTTAAGATTTACTTTTTAGATATTTCAGGATTTGTAGATGCTGCCATTTCTTTAACTTTGTTAATATAGTAAGCATGCTGAATCTTACTGCTTTATGTTTTAGACAGCATTGAGAATGGGGTTTTATATGTTTACCTTAACAGACTCACTTCACTCCCCCCCTTTTCTTTGCATCATATTAAGAAAACTGAAACAACCACCATTCTCTTTCTCTTCACATCCTATCTGCATCTCAAGTATATATATGGTAAAAGTCAGCATTCATAAGAATACATATGAAGAAACATCACTTGATGTTTTGTATAATTTGGGAGAAAGAAAACACTGTAAAAGATAAAGTGGGTTAGCAAAGTATTTTTTATATGTTTTATTGATTTTTAAAATTTTTTTTAGAGAGAGAGAGGAAGGAAAAGGGAGAGAGAGAGAAACATTTATCAGTTGCCTCCTGCATGCACCTCTACAGGAGGATTGAGCCCACAACCTGGTTATGTGCCCTGATTGAGAATAGTACCAGCAACCCTTCAGTGAATCGGATGATGCTCAACCAACTGAGCCATACTGGCCAAGGCAATAAAACTATTTTTATATTGGAGGTTTTTCTATGTGATGTTGCTAAATTATGTAATAAAATGAAAGTCTCTAGAAACAAATCAGTTATTGTAAAGATGTTCATCTTTATAAGTACTTGTTTCACCTGCTTCATTAAATAGTCACTTTGTGGATAGATGTAGAGAATGTGATGAAGACCATGTGTTATGGAGTCTTTAGAATTACTGATACTTAAAGCATTTAACTTTGAGATTCCAGAGACAGGATTGTCTTTTTAAATTAAATTTATTGGAGTAACTTGGTTAATAACATTGAATAATTTTCAGGTGTGCAACATTATAATTTGACATCTGTACTCTATAGTGTAATCCCCACCCAAATTCTAATATCCTTCCATTACCTTATATTGGACTCCTTTTACATATTTTACCCTTCCCTCATTTCCTTCCACTCGGGTAACCATCATTTGATTGCCTGCATCTATAACTTTGTTTTGTTAGATTCCTAAAGTTTTAATGTTTTGATCAAATCACTTATTCATTATATATGTACAGATAGCTTTAAAAAGCCCTATTACTTATTAATTAAAAACTAGTTTATGTAATTATAAAACATGGATTAAAAAGAACATTCTATACTTTATTATGTTCATAAATATTGAGAGTGACCACAAACAGTTTTAAATACAATAGTATATCTTGTAGATATCTAAGACTTAAGAGTTAAGGAATTAGATGTGAACAGACCAGATAGGGAGAATATCTATCCATATAAAAGCCTAAGTGACTGGCTAACTGGCCAACCAGCCAGTTGCTATGGCGCACACTGACTACCAGAAGGCAGATGCTCAGTACAGAAATGGAATGGATTCATGCATCGGTGGGGTCCCTCAGCCTGGCCTGTAGGGATTGAACCAAAATCAGCTCTCTGACATCTCACAAGGGGGGTTCTGGATTGCAAGAGGGTGCAGGACAGGCCTAGGGACCCCACCAATGCACAAATCTATGCCCTAGTGATGTATGTATAATGCAGGTTGTGGTTAAGGGTTTTTCTGTAATACTCTGTAAAACATACTTCTGCCTTGTTATATATTTACTTCATCCCAGGTGATTGTAATACTTGACCTATACATTTTTGTTGTTTTGTTATTTTTTAAAATAAAACCAGCATTTTATTTTATTTTTACATTTAATTTATTGGGGTGACATTATATGACATGATTATATAGGTTTCAGGTGTATTTATCTATGTTATAAGATCTGTATATTGCACCATATGCACACTACCCAAAGTCAAATGTCCTGTCACCATTTACTAGGGCATCCTTCTCCTCTCACCCCCTTCCCTGTTGCAACCACTACACTGCTGTGATATTTACGAGTTCAGTTTTATATTTCAGATAAGAGTGAAAATGTATGGTTCTTAGCTTTTTCTGACTGACTTATTCTACGTAGCATAATGTTCTCAAGATCCAGTTATGTTGTTGCAAGTGATGCAATGTCATCCTTTCTGATGGCTGAGTAGAATTCCATTGTGGTGTATATTTACTACATATTATTTATCCAATCCTTTATTACAGGACACTTTGTTTTTTTCCATGTCTTGGCCACCATGAGTAATGCTGCAATGAACATGGGGTACATATATCTTTGCAAATACATGATTTTGAATTTTTTTTAGGTATATACCCAGGAGAGGGATTGCTGGGTAGTATGGTAGCTCTATTCTTAATTTTTTGAGGAATTGCTGGATTGCTTTCCATAGTGGTTGTTTCAGTCTACATTCCCACTAGCAGTGAATGAGAGTTCCTGTTTTTCTACAACCTCTTCAACATTTATTATTGCTTATCTTATTGATAATGGCCTCTCTAAAGGTGTGAGGTGGTATCTCATTGTAGTTTTGAGTTGCATTTCCCTAATTGCCAGGGAGGTTGAACATCTTTTCATATATCTACTAGAGGCCCAATGTACAAAGTTGTGCATAGGTAGGGCCCCTAGGTTTAGCCTGCAATCAGGGCCATCTTCCACCTGCTCACCAGTTCCCAGTCCTTCCCTGCTGCCACCCACCCGGTTCCCCTTGGTTTCCTGTTTGTCATGCTGCAATCAGAACCTACAGGCTGTGGGGAGTGACTAAGAGGTGAACAGTGAACCTCCAGAAGTTATTCTGCCATTATGGTCGCTGGGCTTTTATTATATAGGATTAGCTGTTTATATGTCTTCTTGGGAAAGGTGTATTTTCAAGTTCTCTGCCCACTTATTGATTGGGTAGTTTGTTTGTTTGGTGTTGAATTTTATGAGTTCTTTATATATTTTGAAATTAAAGTTTTGTCAGAACTACTGTTTTCAAATATCATCTTCTACCTATTTGGTTGTCTCTCTGTTTTGTTATCAGTTTCTTCTGCTGTGCAGAAGCTTTTTAGTCCTGTTAATTTATTTGTGCCTTTACTTCCCTTGCTTTTCAGATCAAATTCATAAGTTGTTCTCTATGACTAAGTTATATTATACATATATAATATAACTTACTGTTTCGGGTCTTAATATTTAGTCCTTTGATCCATTTTAATTAATCTTTGTACATGGGGACAAAATGTAATCCCATTTCATTTGTTTGTATGTGGCTTTCCAATTTTTCCAGCACTATTTATTGAAGAGACTGTTTCTGGCTCCTTTGTTGAAAATGATCTGTGTGTGTGTGTGTGTGTATATATATATATATATATATATATATATATATATATATATATATATACATATGTATACACACACACACACACACACACACACACACATACATATATATGTGGCTTTAGAGCTGGGCTGTTTATTCTGTTCCATTGATCTATGTGTCTGTTTTGCTATCAATACCATGATGTTTTGATTATTGTAACTCTGTAGTACGACAATTTGAAGTCAGGTAGCATGATACCTCCAGCTTTGTTCTTTTTTCTCAGAATTGCTTTGTCCGTGCAGGGATTTTTGTGGTTCCATATAAATCTTATGGTTTCTGATTCTATTTCTTTAAACAGTGATGTTGGATTTTGATGCAGATTGCATTAAATCTGTATATTGCTTTGAGCAGTATGGCCATTTTAACTGTATTTGTTCTTCCAATCCATGAACATGGAATATTTTTCCATTTTGTTGTGTCTTTTTCAATCTCTTTTAATAATGCTTTGTAATTTTCAGTTTATAGGTTTTTCACATTCTTTAAGTTTATTCCTAGGTATTTTATTCTTTTGGTTGCAGTTGCAAAAGGATTTTTTTCTTTACTTTTTCTGAAGTTTTGTTGTTAGTATTCAGGAAGGCAATGGATTTTTGCACATTAATTTTGTATCCTGTAACTTGACTGTATTTGTTTATTATTTCGAATAGTTTTTCAGTGGAGCCTTTAGGGTTTTCTATATACAGAATCTTGTCATCCACAGAAAGTGACAGTTTTACTTCTTCCTTCCCTATTTGGATGCTTTATATTTTTTTCTCTTGCCTTATTGTTCTGGCTAGGACTTCAAACACTATGTTGAAAAAGAGTGGGGAGAGTAAACATCCTTGTCTTGTTCCTAATCTTAGAGGAAAAGCTTTTAGTTTTTTTGCCATTGAGTATGATTTAGCTGAGGGTTTATCATTATGGCCTTTATTATGTTGAGGTACTTTCCTCTATTCCTATTTTATTGTTTTAATTATAAATGGATATTGTATCTTATCAAATGCTTTTTCTGTATCTATTGATAAGATTATATGATTTTTATCCTTTCTTCTGTTAATGTGTATAATACATTGATTGATGTGCATATACTGAATCATCCTTATGACCCTGGAATGAACTCCTCTTGACCATGATGTATTAATTTTTGTGTCTGTTATCTTTACCAGGTTTTGGTGTCATCCTATATTAACCTTGTAGAATGTGTTAGGGAGTATTACCTCTTCTTCATTATTTTGGAAGACTTTGAGAAGAATAGGTTTTAATTCTTTGAATGTTTGATAGAATTCATTGGTGAAACTATGTCTTCATGGACTTTTGTTTTTTGTGAGGTTTTGATAATTGTTTTAGTTTCCTCATTGCTGACCAGTATTTTTAGATTTTTCAGTTCTTCCTGATTTAATCTAGGGCAGTGGTCTGCAAACTCATTAGTCAATAGACCCAGCTAAGATGCCACAGAGAGCACAGAAGGGAGGGTTGGGTTGCCCCTGGTGATGGAGGAAGCCAGGGTTTCCACAAAGTCTGGCTGGTCCAGACCTCAACTTAAGGCAACAAAGTTTCAATGGCTGTGCCAGCAGAAAGCTTGGCTCCGCTCCAGGTTACAAAGTTTCAATTGTAGATGATAAATAAATCCCAGGTACCAGGGCCTCTGCTTGGGTTGTGGGAGTGTGGCTGGCCTGCAAACCTCCACAGGACCCTCGCCTAGGCCACCTACGCCCCAAGGGAACACCCATCCTGATTCAGGACACCCTCCAGGGAAAACCAGCTGGCCCTCACCCGTGCACCAGGCCTCTATCCTATCTAATGAAACTAGTTTTACCATAGGTTAATTGATATAAACAAGAGTTAAGTTTCTGTGGCATATTTCTGGTCACAAAAACAAGTCTAATATTAAACATTGAAATAAATATGAGCAATACATACATTTAAGAAAGATGAATAAAACGAGATAAATTGTTTTCCAATTAGCTTCAAGGTCGCAGGTGGCCAGAGCAGAAGTCAGGACTCCCACCTGGAGAGGACACTCTTCCATCATCAGTTCAACTGTACTCCCAGGATTGTTCTTTAGATTTCTACTATTATCCTCTATGGTATATTGTATCTATAACTAGTTGACAGTGGCAGATGGAAAGTATAGTAAAAAGGAATGGCTATCATATGGAAAGTCAGCCCTGCCTATACTAGGGAATTAACCTTGGCTTAATGTCTGCTATGAAAATGTATTATCTCACTTCATTCCCATTAGAAAATTGTAAAATAAAATATTTTATAGTTTAAATACATAGAAATACAGAAAGATAAAGTAACTTAACCAAGATTCCATAGCCAAATTTAGGATATTGGATTTCAGAGCCCAAAATTTACAGGTATTTATCACTATCACTTTTAATATATAATTGAAAGAGCCAACATTTATAAAGCAATTTAGTTTTTCTGTAAAATACAAGTTATTCTTATAATAATAGCATTATCACTCTTATCTAAATTTTCCATCAACTCACTTTTGTTCCTCCCCTCTTCTTTAATAACATAGTTACCTAGAAGAGAAATGAATTGCTTCTCTAAAATTCACTCATAAAGATAATTTGCTTAAGAATTGATTCAAATAATGATTTTAATATCAAGATAATTTATCCTGAGCCAGCTAAAATTTATTGGATATTTCTCTTATATTAATTTTTAAACAAATATTGATTTACTGTGGTTTTTTTAAATTAAATTTATTGGGGAGAGAGTGGTCAATAAAATTATATAGATTTCAAGTATACAATTCTATGATATTGTATTGTGTCCTACCATACAAAGTCAAATTTTCTTCTCACCATATATTTGATCCCTTGTGCCCTTTACTGTCTCCCACCTCTTTCCTCTGGTAACCACCATACTGTCGTGTGTATCTATGAGTTTTTGTTTGTTTTTCTTGTTTGTTCACTTGTTGCTTTTGGTTTTATATACCACATATGAATAAAATTATATGTTAGAAAAAGGTAAAATTTCCTGTGTTTTACAGGAAGACTCTTTATGACCTCTCTCTCAAACAAACCTGTATATTCCATCTCTTGTAAGCTGACTAATTAAGACTTCTGCAGCTTTAATTGTTTCTTGTGCTTTGCTTACTTCAGCTTCAAATTTGGCAGTTTCTGAAGTCCTGCTCTGAAACCTATGACAACATTAAAACTTAATTAAAGACAAAGGGATTTAAGAGAAATTTAATTAAATAATACTTAGCTATTAAAGTCACCATTTGTATGAGAATTTAATTCATGATAATATTTGTGCACAAAATATCATTGGAAGGGCAGATATTTATACCAACAGGATTAATTAAAGTGTAGCATTCTCACAGAGCTTTGATGCTATACTATATTCTATACAAACTTCTCAGTATGAGATTCAAGGTTTTCATAAGATTAACCCAATTTATCTTTTCAGTTTTATTTTATTGTATTCCAATTCAACAAAACTATATGCGAACATCTGATGAATTTTCTATTCTTAGAAAATGGTTTATCCTTCATTATAAGTGCCCTTTTTCAGGTTGTTTCATTTGCATAGAATACCTTCCAGTTCCTTCTCTATCCTTACCTTACTGCCTACTCTAACTCCTCTGGAAAGATAAACTATACCTTCATTCACCTCAATAATTTGTATTACACATTGTATATGGTTTTTTGATAACTACTTGCTGAATTAAATCAGTTCTTACACATCTTTAACAAGTTATATTAAAGTGGAAAACATCATAGTTTTGTCAAAATATAATTTAAAAACTGATAGATAATGCTTATTTTCAACTCCCTTATTTGTTGACATACAAGAAAATAAGATTGTCACATAGTAGAGTTGACTAAATATTAATTAAGGATCATGATTTTAAAAAAAGCACATGTTAACTAGTATTTTTCTTCTTTATTTTTTATTTTTATTTTTTTAATTTAATAAATCTTTATTGTTCAGATTATTATATTTGTTTCTCTTTTTTTCCCCCATAGCTTCCCTCCACCTGGCTCCCACCCCTCCTTCTTCCTTTATCTTCCCCACCCATTGTCCTCATCCATAGGTGTACTTTTGTCCAGTCTCTTCCTGTACCCCCCACACTCCTTTCCCTCCCGAGAATTGTCAGTCCACTCCCTTTCTATGCCTGTGATTGTATTATATTCACCAGTTTATTCTGTTCATCAGATTTTTTATTCACTTAATTTTTAGATTCACTTGTTGATAGGTATGTATTTGTTGTTCATAATTTTTATCTTTACCTTTGTCTTCTTCTTCCTCTTCTTAAAGAGTACCTTTCAGCATTTCATATAATACTGATTTGGTGTTGATGAACTCCTTTAGTTTTTTGTTATCTGTGAAGCTCTTTATCTGCCCTTCAATTCTGAATGATAGCTTTACTGGGTAGAATAATCTTCGTTGTAGGTTCTTGCTGTTCATCACTTTGAATATTTCTTGCCATTCCCGTCTGGTCTGCATCATTTCTGTTGAGAAATCAGCTGACAATCATATGGGTGCTCCCTTGTAGGTAATTAAACTGTTTTTCTTTTGCTGCTTTTAATATTCTCTCTTTGTCCTTTGCTCTTGGCATTTTAATTATGATGTGTCTTGGTATGGTCCTCTTTGGATTCCTTTTGTTTGGGGTTCTGTGCACTTCCTAGACTTGTAAGTCTATTTTTTTCACCAGGTGGGGGAAGTTTTCAGTCATTATTTTTTCAAATAGGTTTTCAGTATTTTTCTCTCTTTCTTCTTCTGGTACCCTCATAATTCAGATGTTGGTACATTTGATGTTGTCCCAGAGGCTTCTTACACTATCTTCAAATTTTTGGAATCTTCTTTTCCAGTTGAGTGGTTTCTGCTCCTTTGTATTTCAAATCTTTTACTTGATTCTTGCATTCCTCTAGTCTGCTGTTAGGTCTCTGTATAATATTTTTTATTTCAGTCACTGTGTGTTTAATTTCTAGTTGGTCCTTTTTCATCTCTTCTTGGGTCTTGCTAAATTTATCCAATTTTTCTAGGAAATTCTTGAAAAACCTTATAACCGTGGTTTTGAACTCTATATCCAGTTGTTTGTTTTCCTCCATTTCTTTCCTTTGTGATCTCTTCCTTTGTCTTCACATTTCACAGCTTCCCTGAGATGATAGAGCAGCTTTGTGTGCTAGGTGTCCTATCTGGCCCAGTCACCTCCACCTCCCCAGTTACCTGAGGTGAACTCTCTTGGTGCACCCCTTTGTGGATTGTGTGTACAGACTCATTGTAGTTAAGTCTTGATTGTTTTTGCTATCACTTGTAGGGGTGGGGCGGGAATTGACCTCCAAGCTAATTGATTGTGAGAGTCAGCTGTGTCTATGCTGGGAGAACTTCTGTGCTGGAGTTAGCCTTATGATACAAGACTTGCAAAATTGCAAAAGCCTCTGTGTTCATCTTGGATAGGGCAGAGTCTCAGGGCTGAGCAGACAGCCTTGGCTTCCCGTCAGCCCTACCCTACACAGCCCCTGGGTCTCATTGCTGCAGCCCTCTCTGCATGCACTCATGCTCACACGCCTCCAAAACTCTGCCTTTCGTGGTTCCCCTGAGTTTCTGTGTGCTCCGGGGACCCATATGAGTCTGGGTTCCCAAGGTCTTGCCTAAAACTGTGGTTCAGTGCAGTCAGAATTGGAGTGCAGTACAGTTGGGAGGTTTCATCTTCCTCCCTCTAGAGCAGTGGTTCTCAACCTTCCTACGGCCGTGACCCTTGCATACAGTTACTCATGTGGTGGTGACCCCCAAACATGAAATTTTGCTACTGTTATGCATCGTGATGTAAATATCTACATTTTCCGATGGTCTTAGGTGACCCCTGTGAAAGGGTCGTTCGACCCCCAAAGGGGTCATGACCTACAGGTTGAGAACCGCTGCTCTAGAGAAAGCCACCAGCACAATCAGCAGTCAGTCCTTTCTGCACGCACTGGCGTGCACACATCCACACCTCTGCCTTTCACAGCTCCCTCAGTTTCCATGCATTCCTCCCTTTTCACGACTCCCCCATATGAGTCTCACCTGGAACTGGGGTTCAGTGCAGTCAGAGTTGGGGTTCAGTGCAGTTGGAGCTGGGATTCAGTGCAGTCAGGGCTTTCTGTCTCCCTCCTGCTAGAGGAAGAAAGCCAGGCATTTGGCCGCCCATCCTTTCCACATGCATGCCTCCATACCTCAGCTTTTTGCAGCTCCTTTGAGTCTCCTTGAGCTCCTCTCTGTCCTTCTAGTTGTAGAATTTCCACTCAGCCAGCTTTCCTGTGGTTCTGGATGATGTCTGTTTTGCTTTTAGCTGTAATTTTGAAATTGTGCGAGGCATTAGTTTAGGTGTTCACCTATGTCACTATCTTGGTTTCTCCATTAACTATTATTAATGGAGTGAATAAAATGCAAGTGACTTTTTAAAAAAATGTATTTTATTGATTTTTCACAGAGAGGAAAGGAAAGAGATAGAAAGTCAGAAACATCGAGGAGAGAGAGACATTGATCCTCCGCCTCCTGCACGTCCCACAGTGGAGATGTGCCCACAAGCCCGGTACATGCCCCCAACCAGAATTGAACCTGGGACCTTTCAGTCTGGAAGCCAATGCTCTATCCACTGAGCACTGAGCCTAACCCGTCTCGGCAAAAAGTGATTTTTAAAAAAGTTTATTTATTGATTAGAGACAGGGAGAAAGAAAGGAGAGAGAGAGAGAAAGAGAGAGAGAGAGAGAGAGAGAGAGAGAGAGAGAGAGAGAGAGAGGGGAAGGAAGGGAAAGAGAAAGGAACATCAATTTGTTCTTCCACTTATTTATAGGTTTATTGGTTGATTCTTGTATATTCCCTGACTGGGGGGTCAAATCTGTAACTTTTGTGTATCAGGATGACTCTAACTAATGAGTAAGGACTGATCAGAACTGAAAATTCCATTCTTTTAATTTAAAATTAAGAGTTAATTCTGGGGGTGTTGTAATAATATTCTCAAAATATTGGTAGTATGGTTTAGTGATTAAGAATAGGATCTTTACATAGTCAGACAAATCAAACTTTTGATGATGGCTTAGTCATTTACTACCTTTTCAGTTCAGTCAGATATACCTTTCTACTCATTAATTTCCCAATTTGCAAAGTAGAAACTACCTTTAAGCATTCCTTTAAGGACTAAAACAGATAAATATGTAAATGTCTAATATAACACCTGACACATAGAAATTACTAATAAATGGAATCAAATCATTGTTATCTTATGTTAACTACTCAATAAATATTTGCAATATATCCTAATAAAAGAGTAATATGCAAATTGACCATCACTCCAAGACAGAAGATGGCCTGCAGCGGAGGGCAGATGTGGGCAGTTAAGGGTGATCAGGCCAGCAGAGGAGGGCAGTTGTGGGTGGGCTAGGCTTTCAAGGGAGACAGTTGGGGGGACCAGGTCAGCAGGGTAGGGCAGTTTGGGGGGCCGGGACTATAGGGGAGGGGAGTTGGGGGCAACCAGGTCTTCAGTGAAGGAAAGTTGGGGGTGACCAAGCCAGCAGAAGAGGGCAGTTAGGATTGACCGGGCTGGCATAGGAGGGCAGTTAGGGGCAATCAGACCAGCCATGGAGCAATTAGGCATTGATCAGGCTAGCAGAAGAGGGGTTAGGGCATGATCAAGCTGGCAGGCAGAAGTGGTTAAGGGCAATCAGACAGAGGCAGGCACGCAATTGGGAGCCAGCAATCTCGGATTCTGAGAAGAATGTCCAACTGCCTGTTTAGGCTGGATCCCACTGGTCTAAATGGATGGTGAGACATCCCTCGAGTGGTCCCAGATTGGAGAGCGTGCAGGCTGGGCTGAGGGAATAGAGACCCAGTGCATGAAATTTGTGCATGATTGGGGAAGGAAGTGGCCCTACACCCACAAGCCATGCCCACCAGCCAATCATGAGAGAATACGCAAATTAACCCAACCAAAGTGGCTGTGGCCATAGAGAGAGTAGTAGGCTTGGGTTTCCCTGGCAATGAAGGAAGCACCCTGGATTGCCTTTGCATCTGCTTAAGGCTACAAAGTTTAAGTTATAGAAGATAAATAAATCCCAACAAAAATGGTGGCAGCCATGGAGTTTGAGAGAGCAGGAGGCTAAAATTGCCCTTGTCAATGGAGGAAGCGGAGCTGGCCTGCTTTGGCCTCTGCTCAAGGCTACAAAGTTTCAATTATAGAAGATAAATAAATCCTACATACCAGGCCTCTGTTTGGGTTGCCAGAGGGCATGGCCAGCCTGCAAACCACCACAGGCCCCTTGCCCAGGCCACCCCTCTTCCAAGAAAACCCCCACTTTGATCCCGGACACCCTTCAGTGCAAACCACCTGGTCCCCACCCATGCACCAGGCCTCCATCTTATCTAATAAAAGAATAATATGCAGCTTGACCATCACTCCAACACACAAGATGGCTGCCCTCGTGTGGTCAAAGATGACTGACCCCATGTGGACATGAGATGGCTTCCACAAGGTGACTAGCAGGGGAAGGTAGTTGGGAGGGACCAGGCCTTCAAGGGAGGGCAGTTGGGGGTGATCGAGCCTGCAATAGAGGGCAGATAGGGGTGACCAGGCTGTCAGAGGAGGAAAGTTGGGCGCAATCGGGCCTGCAGGGAAGGACAGTTGAGGGGACCCAGGCCTGCAAGGGAGAGCTGTTGGGGGTGACCTGGCCTGCAGGGGAGGACAGTTAGTGGTGACCAGGCCTCAGGGGAGGGCAATTAGAGGCAAACAGACTGGCAGGTGAGCAGTTAGAGAGTGATCAGGCTGGCATGCAGAAGTTGTTAGGGGCAATCAGAAAGGCAGGCAGATGAGCAGTTGGGAGACAGCAGTATTGGATTGTGAGAGAGATGTTTGACTGCCCACTTAGGCCCGATCCTACCGGACAACCCTTGAGGGGTCCCAGATTGGAGAGGGTGCAGGCTGGGTGAGGGACTGGAGGTCCAGTGGATGAAATTCATGCATGGTGGGAGGGAGGAGGTGTCCTATCTAATAAAATATTAATATGCAAATTGACTGTCACTCCAACACACAAGATAGCTGCTCCCATGTGGTCAAAGATGACTGACCCCGGACACAAGATGGCCTCCACAAAATGGCTAGGAGGGGAGGGCAGTTGAGAGGGACAGGCCTGCAAAGGAGGGCAGTTGGGAGTGATTAAGTCTGCAGTCAATTTGCATATTACTCTTTTATTAGATAGGATATAAAGCCAGTGCCCATGAGGACCACATCAACCAAATGACTGCTCACCATGAGGTGGCATTGAGCCTCTCCCTGTCCATCCCTCCTCCTTCTTCCGCCCACAAGCTGATCCACGCAGAACTGGGGACTAGTGAGCAGGCTAAGCTGCTGACCTTTTAGTTCCTGCCCCTGGCCTACAGGCTCTGATGGATCAGCAGTGGTTAATAGGGGAATCAGAGTGGGTAGCAGGAGGACCAGGCTGGCTGTCAGGCTGTTGGGATAACCAGCTCATCCCCGGTTCAGGCCTGTGGGAAAACAGGTGCCCGCTACTTCACCTCTATGTGTGTGTGCTGAACCAGCTGCTGATGGAATGCCCTGCCTGCTTGGGGCCACTCATGCCGGGATGGGTAGGTTGTGGGCATGCCCTGCAGCTTCCATCAGCACCTCAAGTCCCAGTGGGAGCGACAGTGCTAGTGGTGGTGGGCCACCCAAGTGAGCAACCCCAAGGGGGTAGTACATTCCATCAGCAATCTGCACAGCACATGCACATGGAGAGAAGTCTCTGGAGCCTGCTTTTCCTGCAGGCCTGAGCCCTCCAGCAGCTAGGGATGAGCTGGTGATCCCAATGGCCTGGCAGCCCAGTGGCAGAGGTGGCATTTAGGCTGGGGACTGGTGAACAAGCAGAAGATTTGAAGTCGAATCTTTTCCAACACAACACTAATTCTGCAGCTAACTGGCTTTATGGCCTCGCTTGAGCTTTTTTTTTTTTCTGGAAAAAGAAATGAATTGATCAAATCAATGGTTTTCAAACAGTGTCTCTTAAAGACTTTTGACATTTAGAAACTGTTTACCTTGGAGGGCTAAGTAGGTAGGGCTCTGACTCACAAGGCCTCTTCCCAGTACTAGAAGCTCGAAGTCTCTTACTTTTATATAGTAGCTTTCTATATAAAATATCAGATAAAGCCTTTCAGAACTAAAAGTACTTGCAAGCAAATGAACCAAATGAGTCATAACATCTCTTCCACTTCTGATTTCCATGAGCCGAAGCCTTTGCTATAAAATATAAGAATACATATAAACATGTGTTAGATGTGTGATATAGAATTCTGTCACCTGTCATTCAACAAACAGTTACTAAATGCCTTGCAAATTAGAGACTATCAGACCTTCTAATCATCAGTGACTCCTGGTCATGGGAAGGTTTAAGAAGTCAACAGAGGAGATATTGCATATCTGACTCACTGACTTGTGTTTTCAGTGAATTAGATTTGAAATCACCTGCATAAATATTTTATGGGGGACAATAGTGACTTCTCTTTTTGTTTTATAGATTGTGTTTATTTGATATTCTCTTTCCTGAATTATAAAATGTAATCTAATGTAGAAAACTTAGAAAATATTTAAAGCTCTGAAAATGTCAATAATCTTGATTGCAGGAAGAAGGCCTAGGAACCCTGCCTGCACAATTTTGTGTTCTGGGACTCTAGTAAATAAATAAGTAAATAAATAAATAAATTCAGAAAGGTAGCAGTTTATGCCCAGACAGAGTGACTCAGTGGTTGAGCTTCAAATTATAAACCAGGAGGTCACATTCCCTTTTCTAGATAGGGCACATGTCTAGATTGTGGGCTTGAACCCCAGTTGGGGTGTGCAGGAGGCAACAGATCAATGATTCTCACATTGATGTTTCTATTTTTCTCTCTCCCTTCCTCTCCGAAGCCAATAAAAATATATTAAAAAAAAACAAAACCAAAAACATTTTTTATTGGATCATTTATTTTCCTTTTATTAAGTTGTGTAAGTTGGTTGTAGATGTTGGCGATTAAACCTTTATCAGTGATAAGGAAGGCCAAGAGACACATGAAAACATGTTCAAAGTCACTAATTATCCGAGAGATGCAAATCAAAACAACAATGTGATACCTTCTCACACCTGTCAGAATGGCAATCATCAACAAATCAACAAACAACAAGTGTTGGCGAGGATGCTTAGAAAAAGGAACCCTTGTGCATTGTTGGTGAGAATGTAGACTGGTGCAGCCACTGTGGAGAACAGTATGGAGTTTCTCAAAAAACTAAAAATGGATCTCCCATTTGACCCAGCAATCTCACTCTTAGGAATATATCCTAAGAGATTAGAAACACCAATCAGAAAGGATTTATGCACCCCTATGTTCATAGCAGCACAATTTACAATAGCTGCAATTTGGAAACAGCCTGTCAACAGATGAGTGGCTAAGAAAACTATGGTACATCTACACAATGGAATTTTATGCTGCCATTAAAAAGAATGAATTCTTACCATTTGCAGCAACCTGGATGGAACTGGAGAGCCTTATGCTTAGTGAAATAAGACAGTCAATGAAGGAGAAACAACACATGATCTCACTCATTTGTAGATAATAAAGAACATTATAAACTGATGAACAAAAGGATAGATGCAGAGGCAGTAAATTATCAAACAAACTGTCAAATTACAGCAGGAAGGTTAAGGAGAGGTGGGGTAGATAAGAGATCAACCAAAGGACTTGTATGCATGCATATAGGCATAGCCAATGAACGCAAGACACTGAGGGGTTGGGGTGTGCTGGGAGGGGGGGGGGAATGGGAAGATATGTATACATGTAACACAATAAAAATAAATAAATTAAATAAAAATAAAAAAAATTGAAAGGTAACAGGTTACAAAATCAACATCTAGAATTTGATGGCAGATTAATACACCAATAATAAACTCTGAGAAAGAGAAACTGAAAAAAATCCATTCACCATTGCAACAAGTGCAACAACAAAAGTAGGGATACCTGGGAATAAAATTAACCAAAGAAGTAAAACACCTATACTCAGAAAACTGTAGGACACTGGAAAAAGAAATAGAGGAAGATACAAACAAATAGAAGTGTATAACATGTTCATGGATTGGATAAATTAACATCATTAAATGTCCATACTATGCAAAACAATGTATAGATTAATACAATCTCTATTAAAATACCAATGACATTCAGAAAAACCTATGCAACCCTATGTTCATAGCAGCACAACTTACAATAGCTAAGATTAAGAAACAGCCTAAATGCCTATTAGCAGCTGAGTGGATTAAAGATCTGGCACATCTACACAATGGAATACTATGCTGCTGTAAAAAAGAAGGAACTCTGAGCATTATGCTAAGTGAAATAAGCCATTCAGAGAAAGAAAAAAATAACATGATCTCACTCACTTGTGGAATATAATGAACAACACAAACTGATGAACAAAAACAGATCCAGAGACATAGAATCATTGAACAGACGGTCAGACCTCTGAGGCAAAGCAGGGGAAAGTAGGCTGGGTGTGGGGGTGGGGCATTGAAGCAGTAAGAGATCAAAGAACTAGTACACATATAAGCATTACCAATGAATATATACAATGCAGGGTGAAGGCCAGGGCTGGGGCTTGGGATTAGGCTGGGAAAGGACAATGGGGGGAAAAGGAGATATATGTAATACTGTCAACAATAAAGAATTAAAAAAAATACAAATGGTATACTTCACAGAGCTAGAAGAAATACTCCAAAATTTATATGGAACCAAAAAAAAAAAAAGATCCTGAATAGCTGCAGCAATCCTGTGCAAGGAGAATAAAGGTGAAGGGATCACAATACCAGATATCTAATTATACTACAAAACTATTATAATCAGAACATCCCAGTACTGGCACAGGAACAGTCATATATACCAATAGAATAAAACAGAGATCCCAGACATTGACCCACAACAATGCAGTCAATTAATATTTGGCAAAGAAGGCAAGAACATATGATGCAGTGAAGACTCTTCAATAAATGCTGTTGGGAAAACTGGACACATAAAGAGATCAAACTATAGCAGCAAAAGACACACACAAAAAGATCAATCTATAGCAGCAAAAGTATACCATACACAAGAAAGTGGATAAAGCCTTAAATGTAAGTCATGAAAGTATAAAAATTCTATAAATAAATATAGGCAGTAAAATCTCAAACATTTCACATAGCAAAATTTTCACTGTTACATCTCCTAAGGCAAGAGAAACAAGGGAAAAATAAATAAATGGGATTACATCAAAATAAAAAGTTTCTGCAACAGCAAAAGGAACTATCAACAAAATGAAAAGGGAACCCTCTGTATAGAAGAACATGTTTACCAATGGTATATCTGATAAGTGTTTAATATCTAAAACATATAAAGTACTCATAAAACTCAACAAACAACCCAATTTAAAGATTGTCAGAGGAGCTGAATAGATACTTCTCTAAAGAGAACATACAAATGGCCAAGAGACATATAAAAAAAAATTCAATGTCACTAATCATCAGAGAAATACAAATTAAAACCACAATGAGATATCACCTCCCACCTCTCAAAATGGCTATCATCAATAAATCAGCAAACAATAAGTGCTGGTGAGGATATGGAGAAAAGGGGACAATAGTTTACTGCTGGTGAGACTGGTGCAGTCACTATGGAAAACTGTCACTTAACCTAGTGATCACACTTCTGGGAGTATCTCCTAAAAACTTTGAAACACCGATCAGAAATAATATGTGTACCCCTATATTTCTAGCAGCATTATTTGTAATAGCTAACATCTGAAACAACCCAAGTGCCTATTAGTAGATTAATTGATAAAAAGTGTGTGGAATATTTACACAATGGAATATAATACAATTGTATAAAAGAATGATATCTTACTCTTTGAGACAGTATGGATGGACCTGGAGGCTATTATGCTGAATTAAATAAGATAATCAGAGAAATACAAATATCACATGGTCTCAGTTATTTGTGGAATCTAATGAACAAAATGAATTGACCTACCAAATAAGACCCAGAGCATGGAGGCATGGAACAGACTGGCCTATCGGTGTATTTGTGTGTGTGTGTGTGTGTGTGTGTGTGTGTGTGTGTGTGTATGTGTGTGATGAGAAGAAATAAACCAAAGAACTTATGTACTTGTATGCATAGCCCATAGACACACAATAGGGTGGAGAAGTTCTTAGGAGGTTTTGGGGCTAGGCCAGGGGTAATGGAGGAGGAAAATGGGGGACATTTGTAATTCTCTCAACAACAAATAATATATACTTAAAAAGTAAAATATATTGTATTCATAAAAAAAACCTTTAATTTTTTCTAAAATATGTTCATAAAATATCTTTATAATCATTTTGGAAGTTTGAATAGCAAACTTTCCCTGGTTTTAAAAACACAAAGATGATTTAATAAAATATTTTGTGATTTTTTTTTTCTAAAATGCCCCCAAATTTGTAATTGGTCTTCTGTTACTCTTTATTCCTTAAAATATTTTGGCATCTCACCTTGATGACAACATATTTGCCTCATGTGATTGTAGTATGATCAGATAAGTTAATACTAGTGGCATTGTTCTATAAAATAAAAACTCATGTGTAAATGTAAAAAATAATATTGTTGGCTTCCATAGGCCATGTGAAGGCCACATATTGACAGGTTGTGTTGGTCTAACATCCTAATATACAAAAACTCAGGGTCTGTAACATCTAAAATAACAGAGGGGTCAACCGAACACCATAAGTCAATCCTGCAGTCAGTGCTGCATTGCCGTGATGACCCAGCACTGACTGCCAGTGGTACAAGCACAGTGGCCCACCACTGACTGCCAAATGGGCTGTGGATCAGTCTTATAGAGAGGTCCAGAGAGAGAGAGAGAGCCAGGGTCTGATCTGCAGCCTCTGTGGCAGATACTGATCAGCCATTGCCTTTCTCTTTCTCTCTGGCTTCACCAGCAGCCTCCTTTGTTTCTCTCATGGGCCTCTGCAGGGGCTGCTGATCATCCCCGCCTCTCTGATCAGGCCCAGAGATAGGCCTGGAGATGCTGACTGGCATAGAAACTGACCAATCAGAATCAAGTCTGGGTGAATTGTGAGGAGCCAATGGCTGCATTGGAGGTGGAGCTTTTGACAATGACTGGCATAGAAACCAACCATTCAGAACCAAATTGGCCTGCAGGGGAGGGCAGTTGGGGCAATCAGGCAGGTAAGCAGAGAGGTTTGGAGTGATTAGACAGGCAGGTAGGTGTGAGGTTAGAAGCCAGCAGTCCCAGATTGCTAGAGGGATGTCTGACTGCTGGTTGAGGCCTGATCCCACCAGCAGTCCGACATCTGCCAAAGGGTCCCTAATTGGAGAGAGTACAACCTGGTCTGAGGGAAACCCCCCCCACAATGCACGAATTTCATGCACTGGGCCACTAGTCTAAAATAAATTTCCAGTCTGTTTAACAACAACAATAAACACACACACACACACACACACACACACACACACACACACACAATTGAAATTCTTTTAAGCCAAAAATAAATTTATTCGCTCATGTAATTAAAAACCAAGAGAGGCAAACTTCAGGGATGATTAGCTCTGACTCAGGAGCACCTGGGGTCTTTCTGCTTCTCAGTTTAACTTAGTTTGCCTTTGTTGATTGGTTTTATTCTACTGAGTTAAGTGATGGCAAGTTGGCTGCATCATTCCAGCCTTACACCAACCTTGGTCAAAGTGAAGTGGGAAGAACAAACCTTTTGTTTCAGTAGTTCTCACAAAAGTCTTAGATTTACCTTTATTGTGCCAGGAATACATGCCTGATTATGAACCAGAAAGAACTGTGATGGATATATGAGTGAGAATCTCCATATCTGTACCCAGGGATATGGAGGGTGGGGAGAGGAAGCATGTCCTTGACTGGAAACATTTTTAATGTAAATTATACTTGTTATGAAATATAATTTTTAGGGAAGAAAAGAAATGGATGATAATATAACTAGGACTTTGGGAGAATTATATAGAACAACCAGGATATGTGATATAAGCCAAAACCTGTAATCTGGGTAGGCAAGTGGAAATGCATATATACAAATTTAAATTATTTATTAATTTATTCATTCACTTACTGTTTAATATATGATAATTTTGTGTTAAGGATTTAGTATAATGAAGAAAACATAAAGAACCTTTGCCTTCCTAGCACTTATGTACATGAGAAAATAAGCTGTAAACATATACAATTATAAATGGTTATGAATTATTAGAGGACTGGTGCATGAAATTCATGTATAGGGGAATGTCCCTCAGCCCAGCTGGCACCTTTTCCAATCTGGGACCCCTTGAGGGATGTCCAACTGCCCGTTTAATGGGCAGTTGGACATCCCTCTCACAATCCAGGACTGCTGGCTCCCAACTGCTCGCCTGCCTGCCTTCCTGATTGCCCCTAACCACTTCTGCCTGCCAGTCTGATCACTCCCTAACCACTCCCCTGCCAGTTGATCAATGCCTAATTGCTCCTCAGCCAGCCTGATTGCCCCTAACTGCCCCTCCCTACCAGCCTGGTCATCCTTAACTGTCTTCCCCTTGCCTGTCTCATCGCCCCTAACTGCCCTCCCTGCAGGCCTGGTCTCCTCCAACTGCCCTCCTCTGCTGGCCCAGTCACCCCTAACTGCCCTCCTGCTGGCCTGATCACTCACAACTACCTTACCCTGCAGGCCTTGTCCCCCCCAACTGTCCTCCCCTTCAGGCCTGGTCCCTCCCAACTGCTCTTCCCTGCAGGTCTGGTCTCCCCAACTTCCCTCCTCTGCCAGCCCGGTCACCCCTAACTTCCCTCCCTACTTGCCTGATTGTCCACAACTGCCCTCCCCTGTAGGCCTTCCTTTATAGGCCTGGTTCCCCCACCTTTCCTCCCCTGCAGGCCTTGATCTCTCCCAACTGCCCTCATCTGCCAGCCTGGTCACCCCCAACTGCCCTCCTCTGCTGGTCTGGTCACCCCTAACTGCCCACAAATGTCCTCCCCTGCAGGCCATCTTGTGGCAGCCATCTTGTGTCCACATGGGGCAGCCATCTTTGACCACTGGGGGTGGCAATCTTGTGTCTTGTGTCATTTTGCATATTATTTTTTTAACAGATAGGATTATGTATAGTCTAAAATCTTTTTTAAAAACTGGGTGAGATGTAGGTTAAATATCCTTCCTTAAGCATGCTAAAGAAGACCCTAGTTGAGCTATTTTTTATGCTCAAGTCTAATAGGTGCGAAGTTAATCATGGGAAAACTTAAAAGACAATGAGCTCTTACTAGTAAAAGAAACAATGCAGGTAGCTTGTGCAAAGATCTGAGGTAGAAAAGAGTTTTACTTCTTTAGAACAATGTCAAGTGAACTACAGGAAAAATGGAGGAACTGAGCAGAAGCCAGATCATTCAGAGTCATTTACCCTTTTAAGGACGAAAAAGTTCACTTCAAATGCATTGGATATTGTGGAAGGTTTTTATTTATTTTATTTATTTATTTATAAAATATATTTTATTGATTTTTCACAGAGAGGAAGGGAAAGGGATAGAAAGCCAGAAACATCGATTAGAGAGAGACATCAATCAGCCGCCTCCTGCACACCCACTACTGGGGATGTGCCCACAATCAATGTACATACCCTTGACTGGAATCGAACCTGGGACCTTCCAGTCCCCAGGCCGATGCTCTATCCACCGAGCCAAACCGGTTTCAGCTTGTGGAAGGTTTTTAAACATGAGGATTTTTCAGGTACAAGGCTTTTTATTGTCAGAGGGAACGTAATTTGGAAAAATAAAAAGTTCTGCTTAGACATATCAAGACTGAGATGTCTGTCAATCAATGAGATTTTAAGTGTGCAATTTTAGGTTGAGATATAGATCTTATAAAAATCTGGGGCTATTTTTATTTTTTAATCATTTTCTAATTTTTCAATTATAGTTGACATACTATATTATATTAGTTTCAAGTCTACAACCCAGTGATTAGACATTATAAAATTTATTAAGTGATCACCCCCCCAAAATCTCATACCTATATGACACCATACATAGTTTTTATAATGTTATTGACTATATTTCCTATGCGGTACTTTATACCCCCATTGCTACACTATAACTACTAATTTATACTTCTAAATCCTTCATCTTCTTCACCTATCCTTCCACTCCCTTGCTCATCTGTCAACTATCAAAATGTTCTCTGCATCTATAAGTTGTTTCTGTTCTACTTGTTTATTTATTTTCAGTTTCAATTGTTAATAGATACATATTTATTGGCATTTTATTGTTCGTATTTTTCAACATTTTTTGTTCTTCTTCTTTTTAAAGAAGGCCCTTTAACATTTCATGTAATACTGGCTTGGTTGTGATAAACTCCTTTAGCTGTTTCTTGTCCTGGATGCTGTTTATCTAAACTTCAATTCTAAATTATAGCTTTGCAGGATAGAATAATCTTTGTTATAGGTTTCATAACTTTGAATATTTCTTGCCACTTTCTTCTGGCTTGTAAAGTTTCTGTTGAGAAATCAGTTGATAGTCTTGTTGGAGATACCTTGTACATAGCTAAGTCCTTTTGTCTTCCTGATTTTAAGATTCTCTCTTTTAATTATAATGTGTCTTGGTGTGGGCCTCTTTGAGTTCATCTTGTTTAGGACACTATGCTTTCTAAGCTTGAATGTCTATTTCTTTCACCAGTAAGGGAAGTTTTCTGTCATTTTTTCAAATACGTTTTCAATTTTTTTCTTCCTTTCTTCCCTTCCCTGAACCCCCATGATGCAAATGTTGGGACACTTGAAGTTGTCACAGAGGTTCCATATACTATCTTCATATTTTTTTCTTTTCTTTTTGTTGTTCTGGTAGGGTGTTTTTTGCTTCCTTATATTCCAAGTGGTTGATTTGATTCTTCTCTATTCTACTATTGATTCCCTAGAAATTCTTCATTTCAGTTACTGTATCCTTTATTTCTGACTTGTCATTTTTTATATCATTGATGTTCTAAGTTCCTTGAGGTTTTCACTAAGTGCCTTGAAGTTCTCAGGAAGTTCCTTCAGCATCCTTATAGCCATTGTTTCCTATAGGGCCCAGTGACTTGGCCTCTCCAGTCACTTGAGCTGGGCACTCCAGGTGTGCCCCTGTGTGAACTTTGTGAATGTCCTATTGTAGTTGAACCTTGATTGATGTTGACATTACTGGGAGGATTTCACCACAGGCCAATCAGTTGTGAGGATCAGATGTGAACTACCACAGAAGAGCTTCTGTGCAGGAACCAACCATATGGAGAGGACTTGCTTCAGTGGGGCTTTGATGTTCATTGAGTCCACCCCTTGAGTGTGTTCGTCATAGAGATGGTAAAGTTGAAATCTGGCATGGATTGAGGCTAACCATTAATTACACTGTCTCTGGGGCCTCCTGGGAGGTGCAAAGTCAGCTACTGCCTGTGCTTTGCCTGGGGCCACCCAGCATGAGCTACAAAGAAATCTGCAGGTGGCTGCTACTTATGTTGGGCTTTGAGTTGCCTAGGAGAGACCAAGCTATGAACCAAGTTGTAAGCCAGGCCTTGGGTCACTTATTGAGAGGGGCATGCTAATGCCAGCTGATATTTGTTTGAGATATTTTAGAAAAATCCAAAGAATGAGACAAAAGAGGTCAATTATATGGAGAAGCCACTGGACATGGCTTGGGATGAGCCTGCAAGTAGGGAGAGATAAGGTCTCAGAAAGTCAGCAGGGTGGGGCATAAACTGTTAGCAGGGTTGATGGAAATTCAGATATGGTGCTTGACTGTCAGTTCTATAGCAGGGAGAGCTCATCTAAGGAACAATGGTCTCTACCAGCATTACTGCTGGGAGAAAACTGCTCCTCTAGTTCTCATCCTGTCAGAAAAATTAGTTCCTGCTGGAATGTTCCTGATTCTTTTCAAGCTGCTACCCTAACATTGGAGTTCACAGGGAGTGAGTCTGAGTAAATCTGTGCAGGCCCTTTAAGAGGAACTGCCTGGGACTCTATCAGTTCTGTGTCACTCAACTACACTCCTGCTGGTTTTTACAGCCTAAAGATATGGGAATTTTTCTCTTTGTACTGGAACCCTCCACAGCCAAGATATCCCTCCCAATTTACACACCACACATGGATGTGGGACCAGCCAGTTCTGCAACTCTGCCTCAAGTCTCCACCACTTCTACCAGTCTAAGTGACTTCTTTAATTCCCTTGTTGTAGGACTTCTATGAAGCCAGATTTCAGAGGGATCTGAATGATAGTTATTCTGTAGTTTACTTGTAATTTTGATGTAGTTATGGAAGAAAGTACTGCATTTACCTTCACCTCCATCTTGACTGGAAGTCCCCTGAGGCTATTTTTAAACGTAGATTTTATTATTACTCCAATATTGTGAGACCAACAAGTTAAGATACAACTGCCATTAAGAAGATAATTTATTGCTCACACTTCCCAAGAGGAGTGGATATATGCCACACCACTCTGGGCCGTAGAGGAAAGCAACAGGGTTGACCAGGAGTCATAGGGAGCAAGGGGAAATCACAGGTAGAAGACTTTATTGTGGTTCTCATAGGCAAGATAAGTTAGGGTAAATGGATTTATGATTAACTGGTTTGAACATTTTCAGCAGGTTCTGGGGTGTAGAGGCTGTCTCTAGATGTCTGGCACCTGTCTCTGGAATTACTAGGGCAGAGGATTATTACCTCCTGGAGTATAAGAACCTGCTTTAGGAAGTGGTTCAGAATAATATGCTCTGGATTGGTTGGTTTGCTTAAGAAAGGCATAATGCCAGGGGCATATTTTCTGTAACATGTAGGAATTAGCTAGCCATGGGAGGGGCAGTCTCTCCCCAGTCAGCAAGGGCCCAAAAGCCATAATAGCAAGAATACAGAAAAAAATATATAGTTAACATAGAGTTGAGGGTATGAATATGTAAATGGCATCTGTTATGTGTGCATGAATAGTGGGAGAATAGAGAAAGGTTGAGAACTATTCACTATTTCAGATACCCTTGGTAAAAGATAGGAAATGCATCTAAAAAAACAGTTTGGAGCCCTGACCAGTGTAGCTTAGTTGTCCCATGCACCACAAGGTTGCTGATTCTATTCCCAGTCAGGTCACATGCCTGGGTTGCAGGAGGCAGTTGAGTGATAATCTGCTCAAATTAATGTTTCTCTTTCTCCCACCCTCTTCCTCTGTCTCTAAAAAGCAATAAATATATATTTTAAGAAAAGAGTTGCCTGGCTGGCATGGCTCAGTAATTGAGTGTTGACCTAAGAAACAAAAGGTTCCAGACAGAGCACGTGCCCCAGTTATGAGATCAATCGCCAGTAGGGGGCATGCAGAAGGCAGCCAATCAATGATTCTGTCTCATTAATGTTTCTGTCTCTCTTTCCCACTCCATTCCTCTCTGAAATCAATAAAAATACATTTAAAAAAAGAGTTTGTAAAATATTATTTACACTTCCTTCCTCCACTCATAAAGATTCTAGCCATAGGGAACTTAGATAAAGAAACTATAACTACTTGCCCCGCACCAGCCTATTGTCCAAATTGTCCTCATGTGATATCTAAGCATCGACTTATGATTGTGGGTGGAGGAAATGATATATATAATATGCATACATATATATATATATATCACACACACACACACAAATACACATATATATAATGGACTTACAGATGTTGCTGTACCTTAATTTGGTATTTGACACATGTTTCTAAGAGTTGTGGTAGTTCAGTTAATCAGTAAAACCTCTGCCAAGTTGCTAGATAAAAATATCTATTTTATTTATTTTTTTAATTTTAATAAATCTTTATTGTTTAGATTATTACAATTGTTCCTCTTTTTTCTGCCCATAACTCCCCTCACCTAAGCTCCCACCCCACCCTCTTCCCTTAACTCTCCCCCATTGTCCTCATCCATAGATGTATGATTTTTGTCCAGTCTCTCCCTGCACCACCCTCACCTCTTTCCCCCTGAAAATTATCAGACCATTACTTTTCTATGCCCCTAATTCTATTATATTCACCAGTTTATTCTGATCATCAGATTTTCCATTCACTTGATTTTTAGATTCACTTGTTGATAGATAAGTATTTGTTGTTCATATTTTTTACCTTTATTGTTTTCTTCTTCTTCCTCTTCTTAAAGAATACCTTTCAGCATTTCATATAATACTGGCTTGGTGTTGATGAACTCCTTTAGTATTTTCTTATCTGTGAAGCTCTTTATCTGACCTTCAATTCTGAATGATAGCTTTGCTATGTAGAGTAATCTTGGTTGTAGGTTCTTGCTATTCATCACTTTGAATATTTCTTGCCACTCCCATCTGGCCTGCATAGTTTCTGTTGAGAAATCAGCTGACAATTGTATGGGTGCTCCCTTGTAGGTAATTAACTGTTTTTCTCTTGCTGCTTTTGATATTCTCTCTTTGTCTTTTGCTCTTGATATTTTAATTATGATGTGTCTTGGTGTGGTCATCTTTGGATTCATTTTATTTGGGATTCTGTGCATTTCCTGAACTTGTAAGTTTATTTTTTTTCACCAGGTGGGGGAAGTTTTCAGTCATTATTTCTTCAAATAGGTTTTCAGTATCTTGCTCTCTCTCTTCTTCTGGCACCTCAAAATTCGGATGTTGGTAAGCTTGAAGTTGTTCCAGAGGCTCCTTACACTATCTTCACATTTTTTGATTCTTTTTTCTTATTGCTTTTCCATTGGAGTGTTTTCTGCTTCTTTGTATTTCAAATCATTGACTTGATTCTTGCGTATCTCTAGTCTGCTGTTAGATTTCTGTATATTTTTTATTTCAGTTAGTGTATATTTAATTTCTAGTTGGTTCTTTTTCATCTCTAGTTGGTGCTTTTACATCTCCTTTTGGGTCTCGCTAAATTTATCCATTTTTCCTAGGAAATTCTTAAAAACCTTAAAACCATGGTTTTGAACTCTATATCCAGTCATTTGTTTTCCTCCATTTCTTTTGTTTGTGATCTATTCTTTTGTCTCTGCATATTTTGATGCTTCCCTGAGTTAGTAGAGTAGCTTTGTGTGCTGGGTGTCCTGTGTGGCCCAGTAGCTCTGCCTCCCAATTACCTGAGGTGGACACTCTTGGACCACCACTTTGTGAACTGTGTGTGTTCAGTCTTGTTGTAGTTAATTCTTAATTGTTGTTAGTATCACTGGGCGGGGGAGGAGGAGGAATTTACCTCAAAGTCAATTGGTTGTGAGGATCAGCTGTGTCTGCTCATGTGCTCTTGCCTCTAGACCTCTGCCTTTCTGGTTCCTCTGAGCTTCTGTGCGCTCTAGGGACCCATATGAGTCTGGGTCCCCAGGGTCTTGCCAGAAACTGGGGTTCAGTGCAGTTGGACCTGGATATCAGTGCTGTTGGGAGGTTCTTTTTTTCTCCCGCTAGAGAAAGCAGTGGCACAATCAGCAGTCAGTGTTCTGTTTACGCACTTTCATGTGCACTTCTGCACACACTCCAAACTTCTGTCTTTTGCAGATCCCCTATGTTTCCCTGCACTCCTTCATTTTCACAACAGTACAGACTCCCCCGTATGAGTCTCACCTGGAACTGGGGTTCAGCACAGTTGAACTGGATTTTCCATCTCCCTCCTGCTAGAGGAAGCCAGCCAGACCCTCCTCCGCCTGTCCTCTCCACGAGTGTATCTCTGTACCTCAGCTTTTTACAGCTCCTCTGAGTCTTTGTGAGTCCCTCTCTTTACTTCTAGTTGTAGAATTTTCTCTCAGCCAGCTTTCCTGTGGTTCTGGATGGTGTCTGTTCTGTCTTTTAGTTGTAGTTTTGAAATTGTTGTGTGAGGCAGCAGCTTAGGTGTTCACCCATGCCACTATCTGGATTTCTCAAGTTGCTTTATATTTTAATTAAAATTCTTTGGAATGACAGGTTGTGTGATTCTCAGATCTGACAAAGTAAGATTCTTTACTGATTTAATTAAGGTGCAAAGAAAGTATTGTTTCAATTCCCCAAAGTTTTTGAAGGTATTTTTTAAGCCTTAAATACAATTTCAGCTGTACTCAACCATAATTTTTCATCTATTGCATGAAAATACCTCCAAATCATTTGTATTTGGGTTTTATATATCAAGCTAAAGCCTAGAAATCTTTATTGTACTTTCAATATAAGTTATTTAGAAAGACTTTTTGTTGGTAATGTATTTTTATTTATTTGTTTAAAATGCTATAAAAATGCAAATCAACATTCTGTTTTTCAAATGAATCTGAAACTTTTCTTTTATAGATAAAACTAGAGGCCCAGTGCACAAATTCATGCACAGGTAGGGTCCCTTAGCCTGGCTGGCAATTGGGGCCAATTGAGGCCACAGGAGGTTAGCTGCATGGAAGGGCTGTGGGAATTTCCTACTGGGGCCATCAATGTTGGCCAGCTGATAGGAGGGGCCAAGGAGGTTGACTGGCTGGGGAGGAACCAGCCGGCCCTAGTTGGGTTGATCGGGGCTGGCCCTCCGGGAGGAGGAACTGTGGGAGGTCAACCAGTTGGTTGGTCATTTGGTCGCTTAGGCTTTTATGTATATAGACTAGAAGCCTAGTGCATGAATTCATGTACAGGTGGGGTCCTTGGCCTGGCCAGCAATTGGGGCTGATCAGAGTGCCAGTTGGCCAAGGGGAGGGACCATGGGAAGTTGGAAGCAGGCACCCCCAATTAGGGCTGATGGATGGGCCGGCTGGTTGGGGGAAGGGACCATGGGAGGTTGGCTGACCAGCCCCCCTATTGGTGCTGATGTGGGGGCTGGCCAGCCAGGAGGAGGGGTTGCGGGACGTTGACCAGCTGGCTGTAGGGCAGGAGGTTGGCTTTGGGATCATCAGAGGGCAGCTCTTGCATTGAGCATCTGCCCCCTGGTGGTCACTGCACAGCAATGTAACCAGTTGACCAGTCATTAGGTTGCTTAAGCTTCTAGATAGATAGACAGATGATAGATAGATAGATAGATAGATAGATAGATAGATAGATAGATAGATATTGTAGGATGGCAGAGGATAGATAGCATGTTTTTTCATCATTATATCTAATACCTAGCATAGCCCTTGGCACAGAGGATGCTATCAATAAAACTAGTGAATAAATGAATGACTTCAAATAAATTAAAATTGTAGCACATTTGGTGTGGTTGAGCATCAGCCCATGAGCCAAGAAAGAGATCACTGGCTGTGTTCCTTGTCAGGGCATATGCTCGGGTTGCTGGTTTGATTCCCATTAGGCAGTGTGCAGGAGGCAGCCAATCAGTGATGTTTCTCTCTCATTGATGTTTCTATCTCTCTATTCCTATCACTTTCTCTTTTACTAAAAATCAATAAAAAATCTAAAATGACAGCAATTATTATCTATGTAATATATTGCCATATCCTTATGTTTTTGTATTGTAGTCTTTCAGTATCTTTCTTCAAACATGTTTTGCTTCTGCCAATAATCCTACATAATAAAAGCCTAATATGCTAGTGTCCAGTCAAGTAGGCTGTTCAACCCATCAAAGCATAATATGCTAATGACATGCTAAGGCTGCTCAGCCACTTGCTATGACATGCACTGACCACCAGGGAGCAGACAGTCAACCAGTCACTATGATGTACACTGTCCATCAGTGGAAAGATGCTCAATACAGAAGCTGGCTCCTGGTGGTCACTGCACTTCCACAGGGGAGCACCACTCAGCCAGAAGCCAGCCTCACAGCTGGTGAGCACAGTAGCAGTGACAGGAGCCTCTCCCACCTCTGTGGCAGTGCTAAGGATGTCCAGGCCTAAGCTTTCAGTCAGACTTTCCCTGAGGACTCCAGACTGCGAGAGGGCAAAGGCCGAGCTGATGGACTGCCTACCCTTAGTGCACAAATTTCATGCACTGGGCCTCTAGTATTTCATAATTTTATTATATAATTTAAGGGATGGAGAAAATGGAATAATTCAGAGCTATAAAATTATATGTCTCATTAGTTACAATTGAAAGTTTATCCAGGTTTGTTATATGAGCATGACTTAGGAGCAGCTAGTTTCTCAATAGTAACATTGCCAATATTTTCAAGCACATATATGTAACCTTACAAACATTTATTGGACCTGAGATTAACCAATTTCTTAGATGAATTTAGGATATATTTAAATTAACATGGATTAATTTAGGACTAGAATCTTAAGATAAGCTTTGCTCTGGTGAGTAAATTCTATGCTAAATAATGCAGAATATTGTGCATTCTGCTTTTTTGTTTTGTTTTGTTATTATTACCTGTTGTTTTTCTGAGTTTCTGAAGAGAACCAGGGCACCTTTTATCATTGGCAAGACTGCCAGTGTTAGTTACCATTTCACACCATGCTGTATTAATACAACAATAAGTGTGAGTTTTGTTATTCTTCATTTGGATTATTCAGAAGTTCACATAACAGGGAACAAAGACTTTATATTTGAGAAGTAACATCAATTAGGACTCCTTAATCCATTATTTTTTTGAATAATTTATATAAAATACTAAGCTCATGAGATAGTCCATGAAGAAAGAGTTTGTTTGTCAAATACATTTGGGAAAGGCTGCCTACTTAATCCATTTCCTGGAGAGTCACAATAGTTTGAGAGTTCTGCTGAAAATATACTCTGAATTTATTTTTTCCGTACTCATTTGATCACACACATTTTCCCCCCCCAAGTAACATCAATTAATATACTATGGAAATTGTCTTCCAAAGAACATAGCTTATTATGCATGCCACATGATAGAATGATGATTTTTTTGTGCATAGGGCATTTTTCTTCTGGTGGATTATTTTATTTTTGAGGTAATATTAAGAACTTGTATGTTGCTCATGGAATTTGTTGCCACAATACTGTCCAAAAAGATAATAGCTTATAATTTATATTATTGCAACAACACCAGGATTGTAATATCTCTTTATTTTAACAATTATTAGTTAGTTCTTGGCCAAACTAGGAATTTAGATTACTTCTATTTCTGGCATCTTCAATTTAGTCCTACTAAAGGGCGTAAGTTTAATTCTCATTCATCAACTTCATTATTTATTTATTTATTTATTTATTTATTTATTTATTTATTTTACCAAACGATATATTTTTTAAAGACCCTTATTACTATTTGTGATTGGTGTATTACAACAAATAGAGCTTGCATAACATATGGATGCTTTCTTTAGATCTTTACAAAAGTATTAAATGTGGGCTGTGCTATAAAGTTTATAAAGTTTAATGTTTGTGGTCTGTTTCAATGTGTTTCTTTCCAATTTGCAGAATTATAGAGTATTTAAGTTTTTGTTTATGTAATGAACTAGTGGCCCAGTGCATAGATTTGTGCACATGAATTCATACTGGTTACCATCTGTACAGTAATCAATTGGAGCCGGGCCTCTCACATGGCCACCTCAGCGCCTGGGAGTCGTGTGGTGACCCTGCCCCCTTCGACCGCCACTGGTTGCCATCTACAGGGTGATCAGCAGCACAACTGGGCCCCCCTCACACTCTAATTGGCCCTCTCACCTGTTCCACCATCCCGCTGTGGTCCTGCTGTCATTGGGACCTGTCAGGGCCGGCAGTACCTCCATTGCCAGTTGCTGCCAGTGCCACATCTGTATGTTCTGTGCTGCTTCCTGCTTGTTCTGCATTGCCCTTTGGTGATCAGTGCACATCATAGTGAGTGGTCAAACTCCCAGTCGAACTCCTGGTTGAGAGGACAATTTGCATATTAGGCTTTTATTACATAGGATTAATAATATCAGGAGAAAGAATAATCTTATCTGTCTGGCAGTAACCAAAGTATCTTATGTTGGCTTACTACAGTTTTATCTCCATTTATTAAAGATAAAACAAAGACAAGTGTCAGAATACAGCAACAAGTCTATGAAGAGAAAAAAAACACACATGAGGAGTAATTTCTTTTTGTTTGTTTGTTTAATTTTTAGCATAGTTGTTTAAAGCTCAGCTGAAGTTGTGCTCTGTAGTATTGTCAACTTGCTGTATCCAGCCTGATCTCCAACCATCCCTTTCCCATGCAGAAGATTCTCTAATAGGTCCTTATAGACTATGAGAAGAAATAAATTGTATAGCTCTTAGGCAGGGACATTTTTTTCTCCTTTGGAAACCAGAAACATATTCCTGTTCAGAGCCTTCCTTGCACAAGGCCAAACCTTGCTTTTTGTGAGCCTTATGAACACTGTTGGTCTCGACTTGATGAATCTCAAAGATCAAGTACCACCACAAAGATCAGAAAACATATAGCAGGTGACAGCTGACATTAGTATACCCTGAGACTATTGCTGAGTAACCTCAAACCCAGCACTGATGCCACCTTTGAATCTCTATCAATATGGTAAATGCTACTTGCCCCTATCTGTGACTCAAACAACTCAGAGTCTTCCTCAAACAACTCATCTACCTCTAGATATTGTCAGTAACTGAGGCAAATAGCCAAATAATTGGAGAAGGCAGATCTTGGGAAGTCTTAGACCTCTTTCTGATCTTCCCCTGGGCTCTGTGCTTGTAGGAACTAGCCATATTACACAGCTAAGCCTCTCTCATTCACCCAGGCCCAACAAAGACAAAAAAAAAAAAAGGTAAACCACGTTATAACTCCAAACAGGAAGCCCTGGGCCTAGAATTGGCAGTGCCTGACATCAACCAGCAGGATATCACCATGAAGCCCTAGAAAAAAACACAACTAATGGTATAGATAACATCATTGCATGACTCAAGTATCTCTAAGAGTGACACACACAAAGAGAGATCTTGGCAGATTCCAATTTGGGTAAATTCAGCTTCCTGGAGCCATCCCCCATACAGCAATTCATAAAATGCTCAAGGGGTTGATCCTCAGAGCCAGATGAAGAAGCAACTCTGCCCATAGATGGGCCAATAACAATCAAAGTTCAACTATAACAGGAGGGCTCACATAACCCACACAAGAGACATTCCTGGAGTGCCTTGCTCAAGTGATTAGGAAGACTATGCCTCTGACCCACAAGAGACCTAATACATAAGGCCACCAAACCAAGGCATAGAAGATCTACATAGTACACAGAAACAGATACAGAGAGGCAGCCAAAATATAGAGCAAAAAAAACATGCCCCAAAGGAAAGAGCAGGAGAAATCCCCAGAAAAAGAACTAAGTGAAACAGAGGCAAGCAGACACAGAATTTAAGACAGTGGTTATAAAGATGCTTAAGGAACTTAATGAGAATGTCAACAGTGTGAAACATGACATAGAATCATAAAAAAGAGACAGTCATAAATTAAGATTACAATATCAGAAATGAAGAATACATTAGAAGGAACCAACACCAGGTTAGAGAGGATGAAATCAGCATTTTGAACAAAAGATAATAGAAAACACCCAATCAGAACAGCAAAATGAAAATGGAATTAAAAAAAAAAAAGAAGAAGATAGAAAAATGGTGGCCAAGTAAGCATAAGTGTTGCACATCTTCTTCTGGGGCCAGCAGAAAAAAGCAACTAAATTGGAGAACATCCACCTAACATAAATTAAACACAACTGAGGAGCTAGTTTGCAATAAGGAAGGACAGAGGAATACTGCTTATTAGCCATAACCCATGTGGAAATACCACCATGCCCTGGCAATGAGCAGCATGGTATCTTTTGGAAGGTTCCCAGAAGTGTGCAGTGAGCACTCACTAGAGTGACCTCTCACATCAGGCCTCCTCACCACCCAGGATCTGGCTCCAGGAATCTACACTGAGTGCAAGCCAGCTCTGCCCCCATCCCAGCTCTGCCCCCATCTCCTTTTGCCTCACCCCAGCTCTGCCCCCATCCCAGGCCCTAGAATTGTACTGCCAGTTTGACCCAGAATGATCTGGCACCTGCTCCACCCCAGGTCCTGGGACCTGTTGCCAGGGCAACCCACCCTGGCCCCTGAGATAGTCCTGCCAGGGTGACCCAGAACATAAAAGCACATGCCCCACTCTGGCCACATGAGACTGCTGCATGGGTGACCCTGAGCAATCTGTTGTGCCCAGCCAGAGGACACAGGATCACCTTAAAGTGTGCTGCTAGAGGGACCCATAAGCCACCCAGCCATGGTTCTGGGGCCGCACTGCAAATTGCATGCCAGAAGGCTCTAGGTCCTCACAGGGAGTTGCACACCACAGGTACTGTGCCGTGCACCCACCACCCCAAGCATCTGAAGTGGACCAGATCCGTGAGCGAAGAGAATTCAACTCAGAGCAGAGGCAGTAAAAGTGTGAGACTTAAGACAGACCCAGCCTCTGGGCTAACAATTTCTAGACTATTGGCCAGATAGGGTCTGCACACTCTCAAACCCCAAGGAGGGTGCTAGAGCCAGAGACAGACAGTAAAAATGGGGAGAAAACAAAACAAACCCCCAAGGAAAGAAATGGAGGACTCAACAGAAAAGGAACTAAATAAATTTGAGGCAAACACTATGTCAGGAAAGAATTCAGAGTGAGAGTGAAAAAGTTTATAAACAGGCTGGATGAGAACATCAACATATGTAAGAACCAATAGGAAATGAAGAATGATATAGCTATAATAAAAAACGCGATGGATGGTTTCAACAGTAAACGAAAAGAATTGGAGGACCAAATCAGCAATTTAGAAGACAGGGTAGTAAAACACACCCAATCTGAACAGCCACTAGAGATAAAAATTAGAAAGCAGAATGAGAGCTTAAGGGAACTTTGGGACATCCATATAATAGGGATGCCAGAAGGATAAGAAGATAAACAAAGATTAGAAAACCTGCTTGAAGAAATAATAACAGAAAACTTTCCTGATCTGGGGACAAAAAAAAAGTAGCACAAACACAGGGAGTCCCAAATAAGATGTACCCAAAAAGACCAACACCAAAATTCATCGTAATTACAATGGCAAACATTAATGTCAAAGATAGAATATTAAAGGCTACAATAGAGAGACAGAGAGTTACCTACAAAGGATCTTCCATCAGATTGTCAAATTATTTCTCAAAGGAAACATATATGGCCAGGGGAATGGAATGAAGTATACAAAGTGATGCAAATCAAGGGACTGAATCAAAGAATAATCTATCTAGAAAGGCTATCATTCAAAATTGAAGGGGAAATCAGGAGCTTCACAGACAAAAACGGGCAAAGGGAGTTTATTAATACCACGTCAGAAATGCAAGAAATGCTAAAGAGACTACTGTGGGGGGGGTGGGGGGGTGGAAGAAGAAGAAGAAAGGAAAGGAAGGAACGAAGGAAAGGAGGGAAATAAAAGAAAGAACACAGGCATAAAAAATGAAAATAGCTGCAAAAAATACTTAGAATAATAATCTTAAATCTAAAGGGATTAAATGCTTCAATCAAAAGACATCAGGTGGATGAATGGTTAAGAAAATAAGACCTTTACATATGCTGTCTACAAGAGACACACGTCAAAACAAGGGACTCACATAGACTGAAAATTAAGGGATGGAAAAAAGATTTTCTGGCACATAGAAATGGGAAAAAAAAACTGGGATGGCAATGCTTATAACTGACAAAATAGACCTCAAAGTGAAGCCCTTAACAAGAGATAAGGAAGGCCACTTAATAACTCTAAAGGGATCGATACAACACAAGGATATAACTCTGATAAACATATATGCTCCCAATGCAGGAGCACACAAGTATTCTGGAAGATATCAAGGGAGAGCAATACAATCATAGAAGATTTTTTTAAATTTATTTATTAAGGTGTTACATATGTGTCCTTATTCCCCTCCCCAACCCCCTAGTACCCATACCCTCCACTCATGCACTCACCCCGTGTTATCTATGTTCATTGGTTAGGCACATACAAATCCTTTGGTTCATCCCTCTCCCTTACCTCCTCCTTCCCCTAACTTCCCTCGGAGGTTTGATGGTCTGATTGATGTTTCTCTGTCTCTGGAACTGTTTTTGTTCATCAGTTTATGTTGTTCATTACATTCCATAAATGAATGAGATCATGTGATACTTATCTTTCTCTGACTGGCTTATTTCATTTAGCATAATGCTCTGCAGTTCCATCCATGTTGTTGCAAATGGTAGGAATTCCTTCTTTTTTAGTACATCATAGTATTCCACTGTGTAGATGTACCACAGTTTCTTAATCCACTCATCTGCTGATGGGCACTTAGGCTATTTCCAAATCTTAGCTATGGTAAATTATGCTGCTATGAACATAGGGGTGCATATATACTTTCTGATTGATGTTTCTAGCTTCTTGGAATATATTCATGGAAGTATAACTAGGTCAAATGGGAGTTCTATTTTTAGGTTTTTTTTTTAGGAAACTCCATACTGTTATCCACAGTGGCTGTACCAATCTGCATTCCCACCAGCAGTGCACCAAGGTTCCTTTTCCTCTGCATCCTCGCATATATTTGTCATTTATTGATTTATTGATGATAGCCATTCTGACAGGTGTGAAATGGTACTGCATTATCATATTGAATTGCATCTCTCTGATAATTAATGACTTTGAGCATGTTTTCATGTGTCTCTGCAACTTCCTTCTGTCTTCTTTTGAAAAGTCTCTATTTAGGTCCATTTCCCATATCTTTATAGGGTTGTTTATCTTCCTTTTGTTGAGTTGTATGAGTTCCCTGTAAATTTTGGAGATTAAACCCTTATCAGTGATAACATTGGCAAATATGTTCTCCCATGTAGTGATTTTTCTTGTTGTTTTGTTGATGGTTTCTTTTGCTGTGCAAAAGCTTTGTATTTTGATGTAGTCCCATTTGTTAATTTTCTCTTTAGCTTCCATTGCCCTAGGTGTAGTATCAGTGAAGAAGTTCCTTCGGCATATGTCTGAGATTGTGCTGTTTGTGTATTCCTCTAGTATTTTTATGGTTTCCCAACTTATGTTTAAGTCCTTTATCCATTTTGAGCTTATTTTTGTATATGGTATAAGTTGGGATCTAGTTTCATTTTTTTGCATGTATCTTGTCCAATTTCCCCAAACACCATTTGTTGAAGAGAGTGTCTTGACTTCATTTTATGTTCATGCCTCCTTTGTCAAATATTAATTAGGCATAGTGCTTTGGGTCGATTTCTGGGTTCTCTATTCTATTCTATTAATCTATGTGTCTGTTCTTGTGCCAGTACCAAACTGTTGGATCCCAGTAGGTAGGATCTCAATACAAGATATCAAGCTTTGTAATAGCAGACAAAAACAGGCAAAGATCCCACCTACTTTGTTCTTCTTTCTAAGAATTACTGCAGTTATTCAGGGTCTCTTTTTATTCCAGATACATTTTTGGAGAGTTCGTTCTAGGTTTGTGAAATATGCCGTTGGTATTTTAATAGGGATTGAATTGAATTTATAGATTGCTTTAGGTAGAACGGACATTTTGATTATGTTGATTCCACAAATCCATGAACACAGTATGTTCTTCCATCTGTTTATATCTTCCTCTATCTCTTTTTTTAGTTTCCTGTGTTTTTTTGCACATAGGTCTTTTACCTCCTTAGTTAATTTGATTCCTAGGTATCTTAATTTTTTTGGTGCAATGGTAAATGGGATTGCTTTTTTAGTCTCTCTTTCGTAAGTTCAATATTAGTTTATACAAATGCCATAGAATTCTTGGCATTAATTTTATATCCTGCTACATTGCCGAATTCATTTATCAAGTCAATTAGTTTTGGGATGGAGTCCTTTGGGTTTTTATGTACAGTATCATGTCATCTGCAAATAAGGACAGCTTTACTTCTTCTTTTCCAATTTGGATGCCTTTTATTTCTTCTTCTTGTCTAATTGCAATGGCTAATACTTCCAGAACTATGTCAAACAGGAATGGTGAGAGTGGACATCCTCTGTCTTGTTCCTGTTCTTAGGGGAAATAGTTTTAGTTTTTGTCCATTGAGTGTGATACTTGCTGTGGGTTTGTCATATATGGCTTTTATGATGTTGAGGTATGATCCTTCTATTCCTACCTTGCTGAGAGTTTTTTTTTTTTTAATCAACAAAGGGTGTTCGATTTTGTCAAATGTTTTTTCTGCATCAATTGATATGACTATGTGATTTTTATCTCTCAATTTGTTTATGTGATGTATTAAGTTTATTGTTTTGTGGATATTGTACCATCCTTGCATCCTTGGGATAAATCTGGTTGGTTATGGTGTATGATCTTTCTGATGTACTGTTGGATCCGATTTGTTATAATTTTGTTGAGGATTTTGGCATATATATTAATGAAGGATATTGGTCTGTAATTCTCTTTATGTTGTCTTTATCTGGGTTTGGTATTAGGGTGATGCTGGCTTCATAGAAGGACTTTGGAAGTGTTCCTTCCTCTTGAATTTTTTTGAATAGTCTGAGGAGATTTGACTTTAGTTCTTCCCTGAGTATTTTGTTTAACTCTCCTGTGAAGCCATCTGGGCTTCTGATTTTTTTTTTTTTTTTTTTTTTTTTTTTTTTTTTTTTTTTTTTTTTTTTTTTTTTTTTTTTTTTTTTTTTTTTTTTTTTTTTTTTTTTTTTTTTTTTTTTTTTTTTTTTTTTTTTTTTTTTTTTTTTTTTTTTTTTTTTTTTTTTTTTTTTTTTTTTTTTTTTTTTTTTTTTTTTTTTTTTTTTTTTTTTTTTTTT
>PVJN01001125.1:31874-94896 GCA_004026805.1 Lasiurus borealis | reverse complement strand
CTTCCATAGTTATTGCCCTATTGAGATTTTTAGAATTTTCCTGATTGAGTTTTGGAAGGTTGTATTTTTTTAGGAATATGTTCATTTCCTCTAGGTTGTCCAGTTTGTTGGAATAGAGTTGTTCATATAATTTTTAAACACTGTTTTGTATTTCGCCTCTATCATTTCTGATTTTGTTTATTTGAGTCCTCGCTCTTTCCTTTTAAGATTCTCTCTTTGTCAATAACATTTGCTATTGTAATTATTGTTTGTCTTAGTGTGGGTCTTTTAGGATTCATTTTGCTTGGGACTTTTTGTACTGAGTAACATTTTTCTTCCCCATATCAGGGAAGTTTTCTGTCATTATTTCTTCAAATAAATTTTCTAATCCTTGCTGCTCTTTTTGTCCTTCTGGCAACTCTATTATATGTATGTTATTTTGTTTTGCATTGTAACAAAGCTCTCCCCCTGCATTTTAATTTTTTCTCTAGTTGCTGTTGGGATTGGGCTTGTTTCTGTACCTGATCTTCTAACTTGCTGATTCGGTCCTCTGCTTCTTCTAGTCTACTGTTGAAAACTTCCATGATGTTTTTGATTGTAGCTATATCATTTTTCATTTCTTCCTGATTTTTGCATAGGTTGTTGATTTTCTTCTCTATCCTGTATATGAACTGTATGACCATTACTCTGAATTTTTTTTCTGTCACATCGCATACTTCTGTTTTGCTTATTTTCTTACTTTGCAATTCCTCCTTTTCTTTCCTCTGGGAATTGCTTCATTGTCTCCCCATTCTGACTATCACCAGAAGGTTCGGATGTTGAGTAGCAGGGGCCGGGACCATGTACAGTGGGAGTTTTGCACCCCTCAAGTGTTACAGAAGAGTTCTAATGCCAAAGTGTGCAGTTGTTGTGGGTTGGTGGGAACCATGATCGCCCTGAGTCAGAGTCACCAGCGCTTAGTGTGGCCTCATGTGTGCACCTAGAATCAGGGAAGCTGCCTGCGCCACATGGAAGCAGAGAATACACTGGCATGTGCCAAAAATCAAAGTCCTCTATTGCATGTCAAGAGTCAGAGGTGCTCTGTGTCCATGCCGAGAATTGAGTATCAGAGTCTTTGTTTCTTGTTGCTACCTCACCCTGAGAATGAGGTCCTTGTGTGTATATGCACCAAGATTTGGAGTCACTGGCTCTTAGTGTGAACGTACTGGGAATCTGGGATCTAAGATGTATGTAAGGAGGAATGGAGTATAGTAACTTGTGGAGATTTATGGTCCCAGATTTGCCTGGGAGACCTGATTGCTCAGTCACACTATGTTGAAAGGAGGTCCACTTCTGCCCTGCGGTAAACAGCTTTTTGTGTGCACTTGCCTTACATCAAACTCAGGTGGCACTGTCCCTTAATGTGGGTGTGGGGTCTGGTCACACCAGTGTGCATGCTGGAAAACAAACTCCCTGTGTCCATGTATCCAGGCTTAAATTCAGTGCTGCCTTCCTGTGTGGGCACACAGCCTGGTAGTGGGAACAAACTCCCCAAACCGCACATCCAGGCTCAAATTCACTGAAGCCTCTGCTAAGGTGCAGAGTCTGGTTATGGGAAACCAACTCCCTGGGTTTTCACCCCCAGGCTCAAATTCAGTGCTGTCTTCCTGCATGGGCATAGGATCTTGTCACAGAAAACAATATCCCCAAGGTCATGCAGCTATGCTCACATTCAGGACTACCTTCCTATCTGGGCGTGTAGGCAAGTCATGGGAAACAAATTACCTAAGTTTGCAAGACTGGGCTCAAGTTCAGTGCTGTATCCCTGCCCTTCTTGGGTATGGGATATGGTCGCAGAAGACCAGCTCACTAGGGATGAGCAGATAGGCTGGAATTAGGCTTAGTCTCCCTGCCTGGGCACGGAGTTGAGTCACGGGAAACAAATTCCCCGAGTTCAGAAGACCGGGATCAAATTCAGTGCTGTCTTCCTACCCTGCTTGGGTGTGGGATATGGTCGCAGAAGACCAGCTCCCTAGAGATGAGTGGCCAGGCTGGAATTCCCCTTAGTCTCCCTGTCTGTGCAAGGAGACTATTTGTGGGAAATAAACTTCCCATTTCTGACACCAAGGCTCAAAGTCAGGCAGAGTCACCACTGTTTTGTGTGTGCAGAAAGCCTCATTATACAGCTGGAATCTGGTAGTTTCTATGTCACTGCCACACAGGTAGTGGGGGAGGGGGATTGACTTTGTGACTCACAGAAATATGCAGCTGAGTGCCTGGAGTCCTGGTGTCCCTGGGTCTGCAACTGTGGTGGCACATCTTCTACCAGAGCAGCTGTAAGGTTCTGGTTTTCTTCCGAGACCAGACTGGGTGGTGGCGAGGTTAGGATCCTAGTCCTAAGCAGGTCTGTTCTTCAAGATATTATGATCTCTGTGCTGCCAATGTCCTCCCCATAGTGTTTGTGGCAGCCGCAGGGTTTTGCCATCTAAGGCTGCCCAATGGACAGCCCCTTGTAAGAACTTCAGGGTCTAACTGTCCCTATTTCACTCACACACCCACCCACACATGTCCATACACACCTCTATCGCTCCCTCACTTTCTCACACACTCTCCCTCCCTACCTTCCTGCCAGTTGTCATCATCCATAATAGGGGATCTTAATACGCTATTGACATCACTGGATACATCTTCTAGACAAAAAAAAAATCAACAAAGGAACAGGAAAACTAAATGATTCACAAGATCATAGATGGAATTAATTGAATATCAGAGCATGTCACCTCAAATCTACATTTTTCTTAAGTGCACATGAAACATTTTAAAAGTAGACAACATATTAGGACACAGGCTAAGTAATTAAAAATTCAAGAAGATTGAGATTATATCAAGTATCTTCTCGATCACAATGGCATAAAATTAAAAATCAACTACAATAAAACAATAAAAATATCAAACACTTGGAATGTAAATAGTATGTTATTAAATAATGATTGGGTTACCAAAGAAATCAAAGAAGAAATAGAAAACATCTGTAAACAAGTGACAATGAAAACACAATAATCCAAAATCTATGGGACACAGTGGAGAGGAAAGTTCATAGTTCTACAGGTCTAACTCAAAACACACACACACATACACACACACACAAAACAAACAAACTAATAAACAAAAAAACTGGTAATAAATTATCTAACTCTATAATTTAAAAAATTAGAAAGAGTGCAGCAAGAAAAGCCCTGAGTAGGTAAAAAAAAATGAAATAATAAATATCAGAGTGGAAAAATATGACATAGATACCCCTACCCCCTTCAAAAAGAAAAACAAAAAAGAAAAGAAAAAATACAAAAGATCAATAAAACCAAGGGCTAGTTCATTGAAAGGATAAACAAGATTGATAATCTCTATCCAGGCTCTCCAAGAAGCAAAGAGAGAGTACCCAAATAAAGAAAATAAAAAATGAAAGAGGTGAAGTAACAATAGACCCCACAGATAAACAAAGGGTTGTTAAAAATTATTATGAGTAACTCAGCTCCAACAAACTGTACAATCTAGATTAAATGGACATATTCCTAGAAAAATAAAATCTTCCAAATCTCATACAGGAAGAGTAGGAAAAAAAAAAAGAGTAGACTGATAACTACTGATGTAATTGAAGCAGTAATCAAAAAACTTCCAGCAAACAAAAAACCTGGTCCAGATGGCTACACAGGGGAGTTTTACCAAACATTCAAAGAACTAAAAACGTTCAAAAAATGTTTTCTCAGATTGTTCAAAAAAAATTCAAGAGGATGGCACACTTCCAAGCTTTCTATGAAGCCATTATTATCCAATTTCCAAAACCAGATAAAGACACTACAAAGAAAGAGAATTATAGGCCAATATATCTGATGAACATAGATACTAAAATGCTCAAGAAAATTCTAGCAAATCAGATCCAGCATTACATTAGAGAGATCATATACCATGATTATGTGGGATTTATTCTGGGGATGCAAGGCTGGTACAATATCCACAAGTTAATAACCATTACACATCACATAAACATAGTAAAAGAAAAAACCATATGATCATATCAACTGATGCAGAAAATCAGTTTTTCAAATCCAATACCCTTCTATGATAAAAATTCTCAACAAAGTGGGACTAGTGGGGTCATACTTCAACAAAATAAAGGCTGCATATGATGACAAAACTACAGCAAACATCCTACTAAATGGGTAAAAACTAAAGCTATTTTCCCTAAGAACAGGAACAAGACAGAGTTGCCCACTCTCACCACTCCTGTTCACCATAGTACTAGAACTCTTATCCATAATGATCAGACAAGAAAAAGAAATACAAGGCATCCCAGTTGGAAAAAAAGAAGGAAAATAATAATTAATAGATGACATGATTTTATTCATAGAAAACCTTAAAGACTCCAACAATAAGCCACTAGACTTAATAAATGAATTCGGTAATGTTGCAGGTTGCAAATTTAACAAACACAAATCCATAGCTTTTTTATACACCAATAATAAACTCACAGAAAGAGAAATAAACAAACAAAAAATCCCATTTGACATTGCAACAAAAAAATTAAGATATTTAGAAATAAACTTATCTAAGGAGATAAAAGACCTGTACTCAGAAAACTTCAAGATGTTGAAAACAAAAGATAGAGGAAGACAAAAACAAGTGGAAGAATATACTATGTTCATGGATTTGTAGAATCAACATAATTAAAATGCCCATAACACCCAATCTATAGGTTAAATGCAATTTCCATTAAAATACCACTAGCAAAATTCACAGATGTAGAAGAAACTCTCTAAAATTTCATATGGAATAAAAAAAGATCCCAAATAGCTCCAGTAATCCTAAGGAGAACAAAGTTGGAGGTATCTCAATACCAAACATGGAGCTATATTACAAAGCTTCTGTTTTCACAACTGTCTGGTAATGGCACATTAACAGACATATAGACCAATGGAACAGAACAGAGACCCCAGAAATCAACCCAAGCCATTATGCTCTATTAATATTTGACAAATGAAGCAAAAGCATACAATGGAGTCAAGACAGTTTTGTCAATAAATGGTGTTGGGAAAATTGGACAATTATATGCAAAAATGTGGAGTTACATCATGCATCAGAATAAATTCAAAATGAATAAAGGATTTAAACATAAAATGGGAAACTATAACACTATAAAAATCTTAAAAGACTTTTTGGCAGTAAAATATCAGATAGATGTCAGTAGCTTTACCAATAGAGTTCCTAGTACAATGGAAACTATGGAGAAAACAAATGAAATTACATCAAAATAAAAAAAGCTTCTGCACAGCAAAAGCAACCATCAACAAAACAACAAGAAAGCCTACTGCATTGAAGAATATATTTGCCAATGTTATCACTGATAAGGGTTTAGTCTCCAAAATTTATAGGGAACTCATACAACTTAACAAAAGGAATACAAACAATCCTATCGAAAATTTGGCAAAGGACCTATATAGTTATTTTTCAAAAGTAGACATAGAGAAGGCCAAGTGACATATGAAAATATGCTCAAAGTCACTAATCATCTGAAAGATGACAATCAAAACGGCAATGAGGTACCATCTCACACCTGTCAGAATGGCTATGGTCAGCAAATCAACAAATGAGTGCTGCCAAAGATGTGAAGAAAAAGGAATCCTGGTGCACTGCTGGTGGGAATGCAGCCATTATGGAAAACAGTATGGTGTTTCCTCCACAAATTAACCAATGGACATGGACAGTTGGGGTGTGAGGACATGTGCTGGGGAATCAGAGTCACCAGGGAGAGGCCATTGTGGTAAATAGGAGACTATGTAATATTTTAAGCAATAAAGAATTTAAATTTAAATAAATAACTATAATCTGGAAAAAGAAAAGAGCTAAATGCCTCTGGGACAATATTATGCATAACAACATCTGCATCACATAGGTACCAGAAGGAGAAAAAGACAGCAAGGAATCTAACTGAGTAAATAATAATTAAAAAACTTCTCTACCCTGTTGATGGAAAAAGACACCCAAGTCCAGGAAGCATAGAGAGCCTCATAAAAGATGAACCCAAAGAGACCCATATCAAGCCACATCATAATTAAAATGGCAAAGGTTGAAGACACAGAGAAAATATTAAAGCAGCAATAAAGAAATAATCATCTACAGGGGAGTTCCCATAAGATTGCTGATTTCGCAACAGGACATTTTAGGCCAGAAAGAATAGCATGAAATATTCAAAGTGATATAAAGCATAGACCTTAAACTAAAATAGTCTACCAAGGAAGGCTATCATTTCAAATTGAAGGAAAAATATAAAGTTTCTCCGATAAGGAAAAGTTAAAGGAATTCATTACCACCAAAGCAATATTAAAAATAATGTTAAAGTGCTTTTTTAAGAAGAGGAAGAAAAAAAAAGAGGAACATAATTATAAAGATTAAAATGGCAATAAATTCATACCTACCAATAATCACCTTAGGCCAGCCAGTTTTGCATAGTGGTTGAGTGTCGACCTGTGAGCCAGGAGGTCATGGTTGAAATCCCTGTCAAAAAATATACCCAGCTTGTGGTTCAATTCCTATCAGGCATGCAAGAAGCAGCTGATCATTTTCTGTCATCATTGATGTTTCTATCTTTCTCTCTCTGAAATCAATGAGGCAACTGAATGGATAAGGAAACAGACACATATATATGATGTCTATTGGAGACCCACCTCGGAATTAAAGATACACACAGACTGAAAGAAAAGGGTTGCAAATGAAAAAATAATAATAAAAGGATAATTGTTTAAGAGTGATAAAGATGACCGAGAACTTAAAAATAGACTTAGAACTATAACTTTGCATAGTGTTAAATAAACCAAGATTCTATTATCCTGCACATGTCATAGTACCCCTGCATTTATTTGCAATGCAAAGAGGTCTTTGTTATAACTGGAATTTTCTTATTTTCTCTTTGACTGTCCTAGTATGTTAATGGGCTTTTTTTTTTTCTACTTTGGGTATTTATTATATATTTAATTTCTTTATAAATTATTTCTTTTTGTTTATAAAATAATTCTCTCTGTTAAATATTAGCCAGTGGCAAAAATGCGATGAAATCTGAGAACTTAATATATGGAATATATACATGAAAGGCACCTTGGCAATTAATAAAGGCACTTACTTGTATGCATGATAGGGATTTCTGTGAACCTTTGCTTTTCTATCAGTGTGAATCAGCATCCCATTCTGTGAAAAAGGAATGTTGGATTGCTGGAGAGTCTCATTAAGATGTGCCACTTTCTTGGAAAGAGTTGTAAGAAGAAAGTAAAAGAATTATATTTTAGCTGTTCCTTATGCAATTTACTCCCCCAAACCTATTTTTTTACAGCTACGTGTTTTGGGGTGTATTCATAGCTTATTCTTATAAGATTAAAACATTCTTTTTGCACTGTGATTTGTCATCTAGATAAGATTCCTTGCCCTGGCTGGTGTTACTCATTGGTTGGAACATCAGCCCACACACAAAAGGGTTGCAGGTTTGATTCCCAGTCAAGAGTGTATATATCTCTCTCGCTCTCGTTCTCATCTCTTTCCCCTACCCCTTCCCTTCCACACTATCTAAAAATCAATAGGAAAAATATCCTCAGGGAGGAAAACAGAAGACTTTTTGCTTTCATTTTATAGGTGCAGATAAGATGAGAGAAATAGCTGGAAAAATTAATATTTGTACATTAAAAGAGAGAAAGATAAAAAAACAATATTTTTCTTCATGTTTTAAAAGTATAAAATCTTGCTCAAATACATCAAAAGATAAAAATCTTTTATGCAACTTAGTTTTTTATAAGTTTCTCTTCTCCAGTGTTCTCACCTGTCTTTGCTGAGAAATACTAATGCTCCTATGAATAGTCTAAATGAAAGAACCTATAATCCTCTATTTAAATGTAAATGTAAATACAAAGCTTAATTCTTAGTGTTCAGTTTCTGTTTAACTTTTTAAAAAATAACCTTTTTAAAAAATATTATTTTGTAAAAATAATATTTTATATTGATGAACTCTTCAGGATAACAAGAAAAATACCTAAAAATTTTTTTGAGAAATCTTTGTTAGCTACTAAAAAATTAGGCACTGACAAAATAATTTCTGTTTAAATGAATTTATTTTACTTGTAACTGCTTTAAATATTAAACGAGGAAATTATTATGTCTAAATCATAAAAACAAACAATTAAATATTATTCTTAAATTGAGTTAACAACAGCATACAGGTGTTTCAATGTGGTCCTAGAAATTATAAGATGTCAATGAAAATTAACCAAGCAGTAAGTCTTCTGTTGGATCAATTATCTTGACAAATAGGCCTTTAAGTCATTATTTGAGTGAGTCAGATGGATAATATTGTAATTTATTATCTAGCCAAAATACTCTTGAGAGAGAAAAGGGGCACTAACCATACTGGAAGCCAAGATAACCAATATAAACCAGAATAGTCTTGAACAAAGGGAAAAACTGTCAACCTACAGATTATGGATTCTCACAGAGAGAAAACAATATTCTTTAATAACTACATTTCATCATTATGCCTTGTGTTCAAGGCACTGGAAAACAACAACTTTAAATGGACAGTCTTGCCTTCATGAAGTTTACCTATATTACTAGCTGTAAAATAAAATACTTGCTTAGAATACAGTGATTCACAAATAGATTACCACCGTCAAGCAGCTGCTTTTATGTCCATAAAAATATAAGAAAAAATATCTACCTTTAAGTGTACAGTAGAAACTAACAACATAATTACAATGGAAGTAAAAAGCAATGATATAAATTAACATTTGATAACTGGTATAAAGTAGATGATTCTAAATTTTCATCTTTAAATCTGTCATGTAGGACTTTGAAATGTTAAAGTAGTTCATATCATCATTTACTTTATATTCAATTAAACTAGTAACTGCAGAAGAAATATAGAATATATAAGTATGCATTATCCCTTTCCATTTTGAAGCCCATAATATTAAAGGTGATTAAAATCTAAGCTTTATTAAAATCCTCTTAAAAGAATGCAACTAAATTGCAGAAAAATTGTATGTCATAGTAGTCTTTTAAAGTGGAAAATTTTAATATTATTTGCTCTAAGATTTTTTTATGTTAAGAATACATATAGATCAAAACTTACCAATTTATGTTCTCTATCTGATCTTGCCAAGTTCCTTATCAGGCTTTGCTAATCCATGGAGGTTGATTAGTTGAACAGAAACTGTTACTAATAATAAAATGTAACTACCGTGTAGTTATTAAAATTTGTGAGTTGTTTTCTTGCAATAAAATAGATTATTTATCAAAGACATTATTTCCAAAATTTACTAGCTGTCAATTCAGCAAGTGTATATTGAATGTCTTTATATAGTCTCTATATGATCATTTAAAGATCTCCAAGAAATACCCACTACCAGGAAGTGATATAGAAATGAAGGAATAATGACATTGCTATTAGACTAATTAGGGTCAAATTCCATAATTTATGTACAGTGTCTCCAGCTGTGCAATTTTTCATTGAAAACATTGATTATGGAAGTTCTGAAACATTCTAACAGGAGTAATAATGGATATAAACAAGAAATTAATAAAAGAATTGTCAATTCTCAGTGAAGATTCAATACAAACTTGATACTGACTCTATAGAGGACATTATCAGTATGGTTTAGGGAACCTCCAGCAGAGCTCAGGAGCCTCGGGTGGAGAGTTGGGGGGCTGAGTCTTGCTGGCTTGATAAGTGTAAAGAAATGTTATTGTACTACTGGGATATTATTTCAGTAACTCACAAATGTTAAAAACTATTAGGAGTACAACTGATGCCAGGAGAGGATCTTGGATAAAGACAATATGAAGGAAGCTTTATCCTGTACTATTAGATTTACTAGTACTTAGATGATGGAGAGAGGATAACTATAAGCCAGCTGTTGGAATCATCAAATAAAGAGGAAGAATGTCTCAAAGGTCTAGACTAAAACGTGGGATACAAAGAGGAAAAAGATTTCAACAGAAAGCAGTAAAATTATCAGTTTCAAAGAGACACTGTAGAGTAAGAAAAGGACCCCCATCTGCTTCCTCTATTGGAGAGTACTTTGGAGCAATGGTTTATTCTGGGATTGGGCAGATTCAATAAAAGCAAAAGAGTGAAGGATGATAGAACAGCCCAAATGCTTAAAAGTGTTAGTCTATAATAGAGCAGAGAAAAAAAAGAACACAGCAAGTTTTTAAAAATCATACTAATCCTTACTAACTACAATAAATGGGCATTTTCTATATAACTTTTAAATAACTAATTTGTAATTATAATTTCAGGTATACAACATAGTGATTAATATATCTTACAAAAGGTCACTCTGTGGGCTAGTAATATCTGGCACCATACATAGTTATTACAATGTTATTATGTTTTCTATGCTGTACTTTGCATCCCTCCATCTATTTTTTTAATATTTATTTTTGAGAGTTTGCAAATGTCCCAGATTTTTCCCCATTTTCCCACCCCACCCAGTTCCAACCCCACCCCAGGCCTTCACTACACTATTGTCTATGTCCATTGGTTATGCATATACTTTCTTTGGTTAATCTCTTCCTGTCTCCTTCTACCTTCCCATATCTATTTTTATAACTGGAAATTTGTACTTTTTAATTCCTTGCACCTTTTAAACACATCCCTCCATCATTCATGCAATCTGGTGACCATCAATTTGTTCTTGAACATCACTCAGTTTATTTCTGATTGTCCATTTTTTTTTAATATTCTACATAAATACTTTGTATTTGTCTTTCTCTGACTTATTTCACTTAACCAATACCCACTAGGTCTACCCATGTTATCACAATGGCAAGATTTAATACTTTTTATTACTGAGTAATATTCCACTGTATTTATACAACACCTCTTTCTATACATTTGTGGTTTTTTGTTTTTTTCAATATTAAAAGTATAATTCATTAGGTAATTTTTAATGGAATTTATTGGGATGACATTGGTTTACCTCTACCTACTCTTCACACCCTTTACTCTTGGGCTATATACGTTTTCTGTATCTATGTGATATTATATACTATTAGAGGCCTGGTGCAAGAAATTTGTGCCTGGGGAGTAGGGGTGTGTCCCTCAGCCCAGCCTGCACCCTCTCCAATCTGGGAATCCCTGGGATGTCTGACTGCCTGTTTAGCCCTACATGAATGGGGCCTAAACAGGCAGTCGGACATCTTTCTTACAATCCAGGACTGCTGGCTCTCAACTGCTTGCTTGCCTGCCTGCCTAATTGCACCTAATCGCTTCTGCCTGCCAGCCTAATCACCCCCTAACCATTACCCTGCCAGCCTGATTGACGCTTAACAGCTCCCCTGCTGGCACTATTGCCCCTAACTGCCCTCCCATGCTGGCCACTCACTCCTAACTGCCCTCCATTGCTGGCCTGGTCATCCCTAACTGCCCTTCCTTGCAGGCCTGGTTCCCCCAAACTACACTCCCCTGCAGGCCCAGTCATCCCCAACTGCCCTTCCCTGTAGGACTGTTTCCCCCAACTACCCTCCCCTGCAGGCATGGTCTCCCCCAACTTCCCTCCCCTGGTGGCCTGGTACCTTCTAACTGCCCTCCCCTGCAGGCCTGGTCATCCTTAACTGCCCACCCCTGTGACCTGGTTACTCCTAACTGCCCTCCCCTACAAGCCTGGTCACCTCCAACTGCCCTCCCCTGCAGGCCTGGTCCCCACAACTGCCATTCTCTGCAGGCCTAGTCCTCTTCAACTACCCTCCCTTATAGGCCTGGTCTCCCTCAACTGACCTCCCTTGCTGGCCCGGTCACCCCTAACTGCCCTCCCCTAAAAGCCATCCCTCCAACTGCCTTCCCCTGCAGGTCATCTTGTGGCAGCATCTTGTGTCCACATGGGGGTAGTCATCTTTGATCACATGGGAGCAGCCATCTCGTGTGTTGGAATGATGGTCAATTTGCATATTACCTCTTTATTAGATAGGATGGACACTTAGGTTGCTTCCATCTCTTGGCTAATGTAAATAATTTGCAGTGAATATATGGATGTATATGTCTTATGATTTAGTATTTGGGGATTCTTTGTCTCTTATTATTTCTTTTATCTTAAAGTCTAATCTATCTGGTATGTGTTGCTAAACTAGTATTTTTTTAAATTTGTGTTTTCATAAAATATCATTTTTCCATCTTTTAGCTTTCAGTCTGTCTAATTTTTTTTATCTAAAGTGTGTTTCTTCTACACCACATATGTAAGGTTTTCTTATCTATTCAGCCATCCTGTCTTTTTATATTTTATTTTATTTTATTTCATTTTATTTTATTGATTAAAGTCTTACAAATAGTACATATGTCTATTTTTCCCCATTGATCTTCCCTTGGCCTCCCCTACCCCCCAACACATGCCCTCACCCCAGACCCCAGTGTCTTGCATCATTGGTTAGGCTTATATCCATGCATACAAGTTCTTTGGTTGATATCTTCTCTTTACCCCCACACTCCCCTACTTTCCCTTTGAGGTTTGATGGTCTTATCAATGTTTCTCTGTCTCTGAATCTGTTTTTGTTCATCAGTTTATGTTCTTCATTATATTCCATAAATGAGTGAGATCATGTGATATTTATTTTCTCTGAAAGCCACTGTTCTCAAAACAGCCTGGTGCTGGCACAAGAACAGACATATAGATCAATGGAATAGAATAGAGAAACCAGAAATCGACCCAAATCACTATGCTTAATTAATATTAGACAAAGGAGGCATGAACATACAATGGAGTTAAGACAGTCTCTTCAATAAATGGTGTTGGGGAGACTTGTAGGATTTTTATGGTTTCCTGTGTTACATTCAATTGCTTTAGCCATTTTGTGTTTGTTTGTGTATGGTATAAGTTGGTGACCTGGTTTCCTTTTTTTTTTTTTTTTTTTTGCATATATCTGACAAAATTTCCCAGCACCATTTATTATAGAGATTCTTTGACTCCTTTGTGTGTTCTTGCCTCCCTTGTCAAATATTAATTGAGTATAATGGCTTGGGTCCATTTCTGGGTTCTCTATTCTGTTCCATTAGTCTATATGTCTGTTCTTGTGCCAGTACTAGGCAGTTTTAAGAACCTTAGCATTTTTGTTCCATTTGCATTCAAAGTAATTGTTGATAAATATGTTTTATTGTCATTTTTATTTATATATTTTTCTTTTTTTTTCTTATTCTTAAGGACGATCCTTTAACATTTCTTGTAAAATGGTGGTGATGAATTCCTTTAGTTTTCTTGTCTGGAAAGCTCTTTATCTGGCCTTTCGTTATAAATTATAGCTTTACTGGGAAATCAAAATTTTATAGGTCCTTGCTTTTCACCACTCTGAATATTTCATGCCAATCCCGTATAGCCTGTCTGTTTCTATTAAGAAATCAGCTGACAATCTTGTAGGAGCTATCTTGCACATAGCTAACTGATTTTCTCTTGTAGCTTTTAAGATTCTTTCTTTGTTTTTAACCTTTGGCATTTTAATTATGATGTGTCTTTGTCTGGGCCTCTTTGAGTTCATCTTGTTTGGGACTCTATGCTTTCTGGGCTTATATGTCTATTTCATTCACCAGGTTATGGAATTTTCTATTATAATTTTTTCAAATAAGTTTTTAATTCTTTGCTCTCTTATCTCTGACACCCCCATGATATGAATGTTGTTATGCTAAAAATTGTCCCAGATTTCCCTTAAACTATTCTCAAAGATTTTTTCTATTTGCTGTTCTGATTGGGTGTTTTCTGCTACCATATTGTTCAAAATGCTGATTAGGTTATTTGCTTCATCTAATCTACTGTTCCTCTAATAAATTCTTCATTTCAGTTATTGTATTCTCCATTTATGACTGGAGAATACAATAACTGATTTTATGCTCTCTATCTCCATTTTTATGTTTCTTATTTCTTTGTAAAGGTTTTCATTGAGTTCATCTACTCTTCCCCTCAGTTCATTGAGCATCCTTATAACCAGTATTTTAAACTTTGAATCTGGTAGATTGTATCCATTTTGTTTAGTTCTTTTTCTTGAGTTTGTTCTGTTCTTTTAGTTGAGACATATTTCTTTGTCAGCTCAGTTTAGCTCTCTCATGTTCATATGTATTAGGTAGAGCTGTTATGTCTCCCCATCTTGGTACAGTGGCCTTATGTAGTATGTGTCCTTATAGGGCCTAGTGACTCAATCTCTTTGGTAACCCAGACTAGATGCTTCAGGTGTACCCTCCATGTGAGCAACCTCCTATTTTAGTTGCACTTTGATTACCATTTGCACATCAATGAGTCAGAATGACCCCGAGGTGAATCAGCTATAAGGACTAACTATAATTACAGTGATGAAACTGCTGTGCAGGTATCAAAACTCAAAGCAAATATTATTTCAGCAAGGTTCTTGTGTATGGTGTGTGCACTCCTTGAGTGTGACTGGTGGAAGTGACTGGGTTCTACTCCAACATGGTCTGAAGCTTTTCACTGAGAAGTGCAGATCAAAGTAAGCTGCTGTATATTGTAATTCTAATCATGAAAACTTTAGTTTCTTCCCAGAGCATGTAGACAGGTACTCATGGAATGCTTTCAGGTATGCTACTGTAGCACTCTGCTCCCTGGACTCCATAAGGGATCACACAGTGCATACCAGCAAAATAAATCCATGAATGCTATTCTTTCATAAGAATATGAATTCATACATATAATTTATAAATTGAGTAAAATGGGAATAAAGTCTAAATGATGTTCTGCATAAAAAAAAAAAGTAAGCTGCTGTCTCTGCCTCCCCGAGGCCATCTGGCATGAGCTACAATACAATTTGCAGATGGCTGCTACTTTTGCTAGGCTTGAAAGTGCCTGTGGGATGGTAAGCTGCCTCACCAAGTACAGCTGCCATTAGTGCTGATGGTGGAGCCACTTAGCAAGAGGTACACTACATGCCAAGGTCAAATGCTTCTTGTTTTGTGTTTGTGAACCTTTGAGAGACTTTAAGAAAGTTCAAAGTATGAACCAAAACAGACAGTTTCTGTGTAAAAAACACTGAAAGTGGCTTGTGTGGGCCTGAAACTTGACTGGGGTCTCAGGGAATCACTGGTGGGGTTGGGGGTTTAAATTGTTAGCCAGGTTGATGGAGACTCAGATAAGGTACCCCCATCCTGTACTTTCATGTGGAGGATTCAGCAAAAGAACAATGGCTTCTTCCAGTACTTCTGTCTGGAAGAAAGCAGCCCATATAGTCCTTGCCCCAAAGCCATACAATTCACTTAATCTCTATGTATCCCTGGAATCTTTCAAGGCGTTTCTTCAGCACTGGAGCTCAGAGCAAGTTAGTCCAAGTAAATTCCTGTGCACATCTGTCAAACAGTGGTTCTCAACCATTTTAATGCCATAACCCTTTAATACACTTCCTCATGTTGTGGTTACTTCCAACCATAAAATTATTTTCATTGCTATTTCTTAACTGTAATTTTTCTACTGTTATGAATTGTAATGAAAATATATGTGTTTTCTGATGGTCTTAGGTGACAGGTTAAGAACCACTGGTCAAGAGGAACCTTGGGCTCCAGAAACCCTTTGTCTCTGTCAAACCCTTTGTCTTTGTCTGTTTTTCACAGACAGAGGTTATGAGGACTTTTAAGCACTGGGACCATAGACCGTGGAGCCTAGAGTGAGGCTAGAAACTCTTTTTCTTCAGTGATATCCTCTACAGTGGATATATTCCTTATTATTTTTATCCACTACTCTTCATTGCCACATATCTTCTCTTATCCATTAGGTTGTCTTTTTTTTTTTATGATTTTCTTCACTATACAAAAAATTTTAGTTTGATGTAATACCATTTGTTTATTTTTTTCCTTTTATTTACCTTGACTGAGGAAAAATATCATATATATATTATATATACATATCTAACATATATTATATATACATATATTACACACACATACACACATACTAGGGGTCTGGCGCATAAAATTAATGCACTGGGGAGAGGTCCCTCAGCCTAGCCCACCCCCTCTCACATCCTGGGTACCCTCAGGGGATGGCCTGCTCCCTGTTGGGAGTGCAGCTAAGCTGCTGTCTGGTCTCCCTTTGTGGAAGGCAACCTGGGAAGCTGCCAGCCCCATCACCCCACTGCTGCAGCCACCAAGGTGTTTTCATCAACTTGGACTCCAGTCCCTTTACCATGAAAAAACAACAACTTTCTTTAGGCATTTTCAAGATGTTTCTTTCATAGGATATGACTTTTGTTTCTTTATTTTTCTTTTTATCTCCACCTGAGCATATGTTTCCATTGATTTTTTCCCCCCTTTTCTCAGATCCCAGTTTCGGCTCTTTCCTAAAGCATGTGGCTTTAGGCTTGGGAACAGCTCCTGCTGTTCCTTCAATAGCCAGATGGGAGTGACCTGGGTGCTGAGGAGGTTCCCAGGACCCAGGTATGTATGCAAATTAACCGCCCTCTTTGTTGGGGTAATTTGCATACTCTGATTGGCTGTGGGTGTAGTGGAAGTACAGTCAATTTACATGTTTCTCTATTATTAGATAAGATATATATTGCTAAGAGTAATGTTAAAGAATTAATTGCCTACGTTTTCTTTTAGGAGTTTCATGGTTTGGGGTCTTATATTTAAGGCTATAATTTATTTTTAATATATTCTTGTATATGGCGTAGCAAAGCAGTCTAACTTTATTTTCCATGTATTTATCCAGTTTTACCAATGCCATTTATTGAAGAAACTCTTGCCTTTTTTGACATACATTAATTGACCTTTTTTTTTTTTTTTTGCCTATTTGGGGTCTTTTGTGGTTCTATACAAATCTGTAAAAAAAAATTTGTTCTATTTCTGTAAAAATATAACATTGGGATTTTGATGGAGATTGCATTAAATCTGTATATTGTTTTGGGTAGTATGACTATTTTAACGATGATGATTCTTCCAATCTATGAACACAGAATATCTTTTGATTTTTTTCATTGTGTCATTTTCAATATCTTTTATCAGAGCTTTGTATTTTTTTTCTATTTTTACTTTATTTTTATTTTATTTTATCTAATTTTTTAAAATTTTTTCCCTATTGCCCTCCCTGGCCCTCCCCAACCCTTAGTACATGCCCTCACCAGTCCCCCCCCCCACCCCAATGCCCTGTATCCATTAGATATGCCTACACACATGCATATAAGTCCTTCGGCTGATCTCCTACAGCCCCCTCCCCCAACCTACCCTGTCTTCCCACTGTAGCACGACAATCTGTTCATTGCTTCTTTGCCTCTGCATCTGCTTCCTTCTGACCCCCAGATTCTATATAGGCCATTCATGTTTTTTTGTTAAATTTATTTCTAGATAATTTATTCTTTGGACTGCAATTGAAGGAATATATTTTTTTTTCATTTCTTTTTCTGAAGTTTTGTTGTTAGTATATTAGAAAGCCATGTGTTTTTGTACATTGATTTTTGTATCCTGCAATTTTACAGCATTTATTTTTGTTTCCAATAGTTTTTTTAGTGGAGTCTTTGGGGATTTCTATGTATAGAATCATGTCATCTACAAAAAAAAGTGACACTTCTACTTCTTAATTTTTAATTTGGAAGTCTTTTATTTCTTTCTCTTGCCCGATTACTCTGACTAGGACTTCTAGAACTCTGTTCAATAATTAAAAGTGGTGAGAATGTATATTCTGCCTTTTTCCTTATTTTAGAAGGAAGCTTTCAGTTTTTCAACATTGAGTTTGATAGTGGCTGGGGATTTTTCATAGATGGCCTTTATTATATTGAGATACTTTCTTCCATACCTATTTTATTCAGTGTTTTTATCATAAATGGATGTTATATCTTATCAAATGCTGTTTCTGCATTTGCTGATAAGATCATATGATTTTATTTATTTTTAAAATGTATTTTTATTGATTTCAGAGAGGAAAGGAGAGGGAGAGAGAGATAGACACATCAATGATGAGAAAGAATTGTTGATCCGCTTCCTTCTCCCCTAGTTGGGTTCAAACCCACAATCCAGGCTTGTGCCCTTGACTGGAATTCAACTCGGGATCAGTCAGTCCACAGGCTAATGCTTTTACCCACTGAACCAAATTGGATAGGGCTTAACATGATCTTATTCTTTCTCTGTTGATGTTGTGTATTATATTGATCAATTTGCACATGTTGAAAAATCCTTGTGCCCCTGGAAAGTTTTCCACATGCTTATGATGTATTATTTTAAAGTATTGTTGTTTTCAATTTGCCTTAGTATTTTTTAATTAAATCTTTATTATTCAGATTATCAGATTTGTTTCTCCTTTTCCCCCACCACCCAGCTCCCACCCCACCCTCCACCCTTACTTCCCTCTCGTTAACCTCATCTATAGGTCTATAATTTTTGTCCAGTCTCTCCCCGGACACCCATCACCCCTTTGCCCCTGAGAATTATCAGTCCACTCCCTTTCTATGCTCCTGATTCTATTATATTCACCAGTTTATTCTGTTGATCAAATTTTTAATTCACTTAATTTTTAGATTCACTTGTTAATAAATATGTATTTGTTGTTCATAATTTTTTGTCTTTTACCTTTTTCTTCTTCCTCTTCTAAAAGAGTACCTTTCAGCATTTCATATAATACTGGTTTGGAGTTGATGAACTCTTTTAGCTTTTTTTTATCTGTGAAGCTCTTTATCTGCCCTTCAATTCTGAATGTAGCGTTGCTAGATAGATTATTCTTGGTTGTAGGTTCTTGCTATTCATCACGTTGAATATTTCTTGCCACTCCCATCTGGCCTGCATCGTTTCTGTTGATAAATCAGCTAACAGTTGTATGAGTGCCCCTTTGTATGTAATGAACTGTTTTTCTCTTGCTGCTTTTAATATTTTCTCTTTGTCTTTTACTCTTGGTATTTTAATTATGATGTGTCTTGGTGTAGTCCTCTTTGGATTCCTTTTATATGGTGTTCTGTGTGCTTCCTGGACTTGTGAGTCTATTTCTTTTACCAGATGTGGGAAGTTTTCAGTCATTATTTCTTTAAATAGGTTTTCAGTATCTTGCTCTCGCTCTTCTTCTGGCACCCCCACAATTCTGATGTTGGTACACTTGAAGCTTTCCCAGAGGCTCCTTACATTATCTTCACATTTTTGGATTCTTTTCTCTTCAGGGCTTAGGGACTGCCTTGCCTTCCAGTCGGCCCTGCTCTCCACAGCCCCTGAGTCTCACGTGACTGGGTAATCCCTGGAGAGGTCCCTGTGCACATGTGCACGCTTTCTCTTGCAGTGCCTCTAGACTGCTGCCTTTCCAGCTTCCCTGCGCTCCAGGACCATAAGAGTCTGGGTCCCCAGGGTTTTGCCTGAAACCTGGGTTTAGTGGAGTTAGAAATGCCGCAGTTGGGAGGGTCTGTCTCCCGCCCACTCATGAAAGCCATTGGCACAATCAGCAGTCTTTCCTCTGTGCGCAGTGCCTTGCGCACCACCAGACATCTGATCTTTTGCGAATCCCCTAAATTTCCATGCACTTCTCCCTTTTCACAGTCCAAACTCCTCCCGTATGAGTTTCGCCTGGATCTGGGGTTTAGTGTCGTAGGATAAGGGGTTCAATGCCTTTGAGAGTCTCTGTCTCCCGCCTGCCAGAGGAAGTCAGCCAGGTTCTCAGGCACCCACTCTCTGCATGCGTGCGTCTCCGTACCTCACCTTTTTTCATCTCCTCTGCGTCTCCATGAGCCCCTCTCTTTCCTTCCAGTTGTAGAATTTCCATTTAGCCAGCTTTCCTGTGGTTCTGGATAATGTTCATTCTGTCTTTTAGTTGTAGTTTTGATATTGTGCGAGGCAGCAGTGTAGGTGTTTACCTATGCCGCCATCTTGGATTCCCTGCCTTAGTATTTTATTTAGGATTTTTTGCATCTATATTAATCAGAGATATTAGTCTGTACTTTTAATATTATCTTTGCCAGATTTTGGTATCATAATTATGTTGGCCTTAAAAAATGTGTTAGGAAGCATTGCCCTGTCTTCAAATTTTTGGAAGAGTTTGAGAAGGATAGGTTTCACATCTTTCAATGTTTGGTAGATTTTACTGGTGAAACAATCAGGTACTGGAAGTTTTTTTTTTATGGTTGTTTCAGCTTTCTCACTGCTAATCAGTCAATTTAGATTTTTCAGTTTTCATGACTCTTAGTCTAGGAAGATTATATATTTCTGGGAACTAATATATTTGGTCTGGGTTATTGACTTTAGTGGCATATAGTATTTTATACTATTCTAATATCATCTGATATATCTGTGGTAATTTCTCTTTGATTTCGGATTGTGTTTATATGTTTCTTTTTCTTTTTTCTTTAGTGAGGATATCCAGGAGTTTGTCAATTTTATTAATCTTTTCAAAGAATGAGCTCTTCATTGCATTAATTTTTTGAATAGTGTTTTTGTTCTCTATTTCATTCAATTACGCTCTATTTTTTATTGGTTCCTTTCTTCTGCAGACCTTGGGTTGTTTTTCCTTTTCTTTTTCTAGTTCTTTAACGTGTAATTGAAGATTGTTTACTTGTTTTCTTGTTTTGTCTGAAAGACCTTTAATTATATAAACTTCCCTCTGATGACTCTTGTTGCTGCTTTCCAAAAGTTTTGATATGTCATATAGTTATTATCATTTGTCTATATATATTTTTATCTCACCTTTTATTTCTTCTTTAACTCAATCATTTTTTGTAGTATTTTGTTTAATATCCACATATTTATGGGTTTCCTTAACTCCTTTTTGTAATTGGTTTCTAATTGTAAAGCATTGTGATTAAAAAAAATATGCTTGGTATAACCTCAATATTTTTTTAATTTGTTGAGGTTAGTTTTGTGACCCAACATATGTTGCGATTATCCTTGAGAATGTTCCATGTGCATTGGAAAAAAGTATATAATCTGATGTTCTGAAATAAAACACTGTAAATGTCAATTATGTCTATTTGGTTTAATATGCCATTTAAGGCTGGTATTTATTTATTGATTTTCTGTTGGGATGATTTATCTAGAGCTGTCAATGGTGTATTAAGGGTCCCAAATACAATTGTGTTTTTATCATTTTTTTTATTTAGCTCTGTGAGTAGTTGGTTCATATAGTTTTTTGTTCCCTGGTTGGATGCATATATATTAAAAAATGTTATGTTTAGGAGAAACCAAGAAGGTGCCATTGGTGAACACCTAAACTGCTGCCTCGCACAACGATTTCAAAACTACAACTAAAACACAGAATGAACATCATCCACAACCAGAGGAAAGCTGGCTGAGTAGAAGTTTTATAAATAGAAGGAAAGAGAGGGGCTCATGGAGATTCAGAAGAGCTGCAAAAAGCTGAGGTACAGAGACACACACCTAAGAGAGAATGGGAGGCGAAATGCCTGGCTGGCTTCCTCTAGCGGGAGGGAGACTGAAAACTCCTGACTGCATGGATCCCCAGATCCGACTACACGAGCCCCAGTTCTAGGTAAGACTTATACAGGGGGAGTCTGGACTGCCATGAAAAGGGAAGAGTGCATGGAAACTTAGGGGAGCCGGGAAAAGGCAGAAGTCTGGAGGCATGCCTGCACACAGAGGGCTGCAGTGATTACCGAGGGACACTTGAGACCCAGGGACTGCATAAAGTGGAGATTACTGGAAGCCCAGGTTATCTACTCAGCCCTGAGACTCCACACTATCTAAGCTCAACAGAAAGGCTTTTGCAATTTTGCAAGTCTTGTATCGTAAGGCTGACTCCAACACAGAAGCTCTTCTGGCATAGCAAAAACACGGAGACAAAGGAACAGATCACAAACAAAAGAAATAGAGGAAAACAAATGACTAGATATAGAGAGCAAAACCAGGGTTATAAGGTTTTTCAAGAATTTCCTTGAAAAGATGGATAAATTTAGCAAGACCCAAGAGGAGATGAAAAAGGTCCAACTAGAGAAGAAAAAGGACCAACTATAAAGTAAGCATACACTGACCGAAATAAAATATTATACAGAGACCTAACAGCAGACTAGAGGAATGCAAGAATCAAGTCAAAGATTCTAAATATAAAGAAGCGGAAAACACTCCACTGTAAAAGCAAAAAGTAAAAAGAATCCAAGAATGTGAAGATAGTGTAAGGAGCCTCTGAGACAACTTCAAGCCTACCAACATCTGAATTTTAGGGGTGCCAGAAGAAGAGAGAGAGCAAAATACTGAAAACCTATTTAAAGAAATAATGACTGAAAACTTCCCCCACCTGGTGAAAAAAATAGACTTACAATTCCAGGAAGTGCACAGAACCCCAAATAAAAAGAATCTGAAGAGGAACATACCAAGACACATAATAATTAAAACACCAAGAACAAAGGACAAAAAGAGAACATTAAAAACAGCAAGAGAAAAACAGTTCATTACCTACAAGGGAGCACGCATACTATTGTCAGCTGATTTCTCAACAGAAACTATTCAGGCCAGACGGGAGTGGCAAGAAATATTCAACGTGATGAATAGCAAGAACCTACAACCAAGATAACTCTATCCAGTAAAGCTATAATTCAGAATTGAAGGTCAGATAAAGAGCTTCACAGACAAGAAAAAGCTAAAGGAGTTCATCAACACCAAACCGGTATTATATGAAATGCTGAAAGGTAATCTTTAAGAAGAGGAAGAAGAAGAAAAAGGTAAAAGTAAAAATTATAAACAACAAATACATATCTGTCAACAAGTGAATCTAAATATCAAATGAATAAAAAATATGATGGACAGAATAAACTGGTGAATATAATAGAATTAGGGACATAGAAAGGGAGTGGACTGACAATTCTCATGGGAAAGGGTTGAGGGGGTGCAGGGAGAGACTGGAAAAAATCATATACCTATGGATAAGGACAATGCTGGGGAAGGTAAGGGCAGAGGGATGGGCTGGAGCCAAGTGGAGGGGAGTCAAGGGAGGGGGAAGAGGAATAAATGTAATAATCAATAAAGATGTATTAAATCAAAAAAAGTGTCATGTCTTATTGATATAGTATCCCTTTTATCATTATAAATGTACATTTTTGTCTCGTTACCTTTGTTATCTTGAAATATATTTTATCAGATATAAGTATGGTACATCTGGTTTTCTGTAGATGTTACCAGGTATACTGGTTAATAATGTGGATTTTGTTATCAAAGAAAATCCAATAATTTCAAGAGAAACATCAAAAGTGTTTTATTCAAAGTAATGTCTATTGCTAGCTACACATTTTCCCATCTTTCAGGTAATTTGTGGATAACATCCCAATAGAACTTTTCTTGTTTTGAGGCAAACCACTCAGAGACCCAATTTTCCATTTCTTCGTATATTTTGAAGTGCTGCTCAGCAAGTGCATGTGCCATCGATGGTAATAAGTGTTAATCTAAAGGAGCAAGTTCTGGTGACTAGGCAGGTGGGTTAATACTTCCCAGGAAAGATATTTTAATGTGTCTTTAACTAGTTTTGAAATGGTGCGTTATCATGAAGCTAAATTACTTTGCTGTGTCTTCTGGCCCATTCTGGTCATTTCATGATGAAAATATGGTTCAAATTGATTATTTGTTGTTAGTAACAATAAGTATTAATGGTTTCACCTGGTTTTAGAAGTTCAGAATATACCCCACTTTCCTGATCCCACCAAATGCAGAACATTGTCTTCTTTCCAAAGTAATTTGACATTGTAGTCCATGTTGATAGTTGACTTAGATTTACCCATGATTTTGTGCATTTGAGATTCTCAAAATAAATCCACTTTTCATTACCAGTCACAATTTGATGCAAAAAAAGTCTTTTGTGCCATTGAAGTAACATTTTACTGATGACATTTTGGTTTTCCATTTGTCTTTTGTTCAGTTGATGTGGCACTCATTTTCCTTCCTTTAAAATCTTTCCCATTGCTTATAAACAATCAGAAATTGTTTGCTGAGCAATGTTTAATCTTTCTGCAAGTTGTTTTTGAGTTTGACATGCATCTTCATTCAATAATGCTTGTAATTGTTGGTCTTCAAATTTCAAATTGTTTGTCTTTCACATTGAAGTCATCACTTTTAAAGAGTTTAAACCAGCGTTCACTAGTATCTTGAGATGGAGCATGTTCACCACAAGCTTCTCAAGGTATAAGATAACTTTCAGCAGTACTTTTCTTCAAAATAAAGTAATGAATCAAAACTTCCTTCAATTGACCTTTTTTTGCCACAAAATTTGACATTTTAAATGTGAAAATATATATGATGTTGATACATTCAGAAAATTTGACATATGAAGTTTTGAAGCTTGGTGTCAATACAACAAAATAGCATATATAACTAATTGTATATATATCAACATATATGTATAACTCCATCTATTAAAAAAATATGCCTTATTAACGGGTACACTTGGTATTTATTTGGAGAATCATTTTCGACTCTTTCACTTTGAATTTACTTTGTCCTTGCAACTCAGATATGTGTCCTGAAGGCAGAAAATAGTTGGGTTTTCTTTTTTGATTCAGTGTGCTACTCTATGCCTCTCTATTGGTGAATTCAGTCCATTTACATGTAGGGTAATTAATGATGTATTAGAATTCCCTATAGCCATCTCTGTGCCTTTTTTTACTGTTATAATTTTTATTATTTTTTATATTTTTATTGTTTAAAATGTTACATATATTAGTACATATATCTCCTTTTTTGCCTCCCCTTCCCCGCTGACTTTCTTTTCCTTTGTTTATCCATTTGTTTTTGTTTGGTAGTATTCATACTTCTTTTCTCTCTTTTCTCATTTTTTAAGTTATGTGTCTTAATTTTGGTAGGTTGGTTTGTTGTTGGGGGTGGGGTGGTGGTAGTGGTGTGTGTGTGTGTGTGTGTGTGTGTGTGTGTGTGTGTGTGTGTGTGTGTCTGTTTACTATATTAGGTTTATTAAAAAGAAAGTTTCATATGTACAGGTTTGTTTTTAATGCACCTGATCCTCATCCTACTTTGCAAATTCAAATCTTTGACCCAGCCCCATTCATGTTTTTGTTGTCACAAATTATTATCCCTGTTTATGCTGTAAGTGTTTTGGGTGATCTTACTCATAGTGTTGTGACCGCTTGTTCTTTGTTTCAGTTAGAACAAACATTTAGTTATTTCATACAATGGAGGTCTTCTGGCAATAAATTCCCTCAGCTTCTGTATGTCTTAATGTCTCTTTTATATTTAAAGTATAAACTTGTTGCCTATGTTATTCTTGGCTGGTAATTTGTCTTTTTTCAGTAATTTTAATATTTAGTTCCACTCTTTTCTGGCTTGTACAGTTTTTGCTTTCTTTGTAGGTCATTCCTTCTTTTCATTGGCTTCTTGGATAATTTTTTGTCATTAATTTTTGATAGTGTTAATATAATGTGCCTTGAAAAGGACCTCTTTGAGTTGAGGTAAATAGGTGTTCTGTTTGCTTTTTGGATTTGAGTATCCAGTTCTTTACATAAGTTTGGGGATTTCTTATACACTATTAGTTTGAGTAGACTCTCTGTTCCCTTCTCCCTCTCTCTCTTTTTTTCTGGTATGCCTATTATTCTTTTTATTAATCCTCACCCAAGGATATATTTTTACTGATTTCTAGAGATAGAGTTAGAGAGAGAGAGAGAAAGAGAGAGATCAGTGTGTGAGAGAAACATTGATCAGTTGCCTCTCATATGTGCCCCAACTGAAATCGAGGCTTGTGCCCTGACCCAAGATCAAACACTCAAATCTTTTGTTACAGGGGATGACATTTCAACCAATAGAGTCACTTTGCCAAGGCACGTATTATTTTTATATTACTTTTTCTGATACAGTCATATAGTTTTCATAGATCTCATTTTTTTCATTTTTTATTAATGTATTACATGTGTACATATCTTCCCATTACCGCCCTCCTACTCCCATGCATGCCCTAGCCCCCAATGTCATGTGTCCATTGGTTATGCTTATATGCATGCATACAAGTCCTTCGGTTGATCTCTTATCTACCCTCCCTCTCCCTAACCTTCCCACTGTAATTTGACAGTTAGTTTCATGCTTTATTGCCTCTGTATCTACCTTTTTGTTTATCATTTTATAATGTTCTTTATTATCCACAAATGAGTGAGATCATGTGGTATTTTTCTTTCATTGACTGGCTTATTTCACTTAGCATAATGTTCTCCAGTTCCATCCAGATTACTAAAAATGGTAAAAATTCCTTCTTTTATATGGCAGCATATTATTCCATTGTGTAGATGTACCATAGTTTTCTGATCCAGTCATCTGCTGATGGGCACATAGGCTGTTTCCAGATCTTAGCTATTGTAAATTGTGCTGCTGTGAACATAGGGGTGCATATATCCTTTCTGATTGGTGTTTCTAGTTTCTTAGGATATATTCCTAAGAGTGGGATTGCTGGGTCAAATGGGAGTTCCATTTTTAGTTTTTATGAGGAAATTCCATACAGTTCTCCACAATGGTTGCACCAGTCTGCATTCCCTCCAGCAGTGCACGAGAATTCCTTTTTCTTCGCATCTTCTTCAACACTTTTCATTTGTTGATTTGTTGATGATAACCATTCTGACAGGTGTGATATGGTATTGTATTGTCATTTTGATTTGTATCTCTCATATAATTAGTGACTTTGAGCATGTTTTTATGTGTCTCTTGGCTTTCCTTCTGTCTTCTTTTGAAAAGATTCTATTTAGGTTCATTGTCCATTTTTTTTATTGGGTCATTTATTTTCCTTTTATTAAGTTTTATGAGTTGCCTGTAGATGTTGGATATTAAACCTTAATATCAGTGATAACATTTGCAAATATGTTCTTCCATACAGTGAGCTTTCTTGCTGGTTTGTTGATAGTTTCTTTTGCTGTGAAAAAGCTTTGTATTTTGATGTAGTCCCATTTGTTTTTGTTTTTCTCTTCAGTTTCCATTGCTCTAGGAGGAGTATCATGAAGAAGTTTCTTCGTCATATGTCTGAGATTGTGCTGTCTGTGGATTCCTCTAGTATTGTTATGGTTTCCCATCTTATGTTTAAGTCCTGTATCCATTTTGAATTTATTTTTGTGTATATTGTAAGTTGGAAGTCTAGTTTCATTTCTTTGCATGTATCTGTCCAATTTTCCCAGCACCATTTATTGAAGAGACTGTCTCGACTCCATTGTATATTCATTCCTCCTTTGTCAAATATTAATTGAGCAGAGTGGTTTGTGTTGATATCTGGATTGTCTTTGCTATTCCATTGGTCTATATGTCTATTCTTGTGCCAGTACCAGGCTGTTTTGGGAACAGTAACTTTGTAATACAGCTTGAAATCTAGTATTGAGATCCCACTTACTTTATTCTTCTTTCTCAGGATTACTGTGGCTATTCGGGGTCTGTTGTTGTTGTTGTTGTTGTTGTTGTTGTTCCAGATGAATCTTTGGAGAATTCTTTCTAGGTCTGTGAAATATGTCATTGGTATTTTAATGGCAGTGCATTGAATCTACAGATTGTTTTGGGTAGTATGGACATTTTAGTGATGTTGATTCTCCCAATACATGAGCATAGTATGTTCTTCCATCTGTTTACGTCTTCCTCTATCTCTTTTTTCAGAGTGAAATATAGTTTTCTGTGTATAGGTCTTTTACCTCCTTAGATAAGTTTATTCCTAGGTACCTTAATTTTTTTTTGTTGTTGCAATGGTTAATGGGATTGCTTTTTTAGTTTCTTTTTCTGTAAGTTCACAATTAGTGTATAGAAATGCCATCGATTTCTTGGTGTTAATTTTGTATCCTGCTGTATTGCTGAATTCATTTAATTCACCTTTCTTAGTGTTCAGGTCTTTCTCTTTCTCCCTCTGTGTCATTTCTAGATTCCTGTCTTTGATATCACTAATTCTTTCCTCTATCTGGTTGGCTCTGTTGACTATGTTTCTAGTTAATTCTTGATCCTATTTATTTATTTTTTCTTCAACTCCAGAATTTGTTTGGTTCTTTTCTAAAGTTTCAATCTTTTTGGTAAAGTGCACATTTTGATAATTAATTTGTTTTCTGAGTGCATGAAATTACCTGTCTGTCTTTTCTCATATCACACTGAGTATTTTTATAGCTGTAGTCTTGAATGAATTTTCTGTCATTTATATAAGACACTTTTGTGTTCCAGTTTGCTTTCTGGAGATTATTTATTTTCTTTCTGAGCTGCCTTGCTACTTTGGTTATTCATGGTATTTAATGGGTTTCTTCCCTGTCTAGGCATCATTGTATTTGTAACATTTCTCCAGCAAATTACTATTAAGTGGTCTTTATATTTTGGTGCTATGAATCACAAGGTTTTTGCACCTCTGTGAAATCCCAAAGCTGACTTGTTAGGCAGCTATCAATATAGCCAAGATGCTTGGGGATAGGGTTTATTTTGCCCTCTTGGTAATGGTAAACTTAGACCTCCACAGGATACCCCTGCCATGAGAGTCAGTTACCAAGTGCAATGTTTGTTCAGGAGAAATAATGATTCTATAGTAATAGTTCTTGGGTTTGCAGAGAATGTACTCTGCAACCCTATATCAAGAGCAGCAAGAGGCATGTTTTTGGCGTCTATGAAGCAGCAGGGCTGTGGCATTCTTTCCTCAGTTGGAATGCCAACTGCCGACAGCCATGGCAGCACTCCTTGTGCTGTGTCCTTGCCCAACTCTCTTGGCTTAGCTGTAGTTTGCACTGGGCACATTTGCAAGAATACCCACCAAGTCTCTCTGCTCCTCCTGGATAAAGAAGTGCCAGCTACAGCCAGCTTTCTTTCCTGTCTGGGCTGAGCCTGCCATAAGCTAGTAGCTGTGGAGTTGTGTCCATGTCCAGTCTGAGCTCGTCTCCTTCTTGCTTTCCCCATTTATTTCCCATTTCCTCACCTTTAGGGCTTCAATGTGTACCTCTTTCAGGCATGCCTGTATGCTGAGCAAGAAATTTTTTATTTAGTTATTGCTGTTCAACTTGTTTGAATTTCGGGGTGGGGGGTGGTCGGCTTCCATATCACCATATCTTGACATCACATATGTTAAATTTGAAGAACTTTTTTTTTGTTTGTTTGTTTTTGTTTTTACCATTCTGCAATACTGATTTAGTTGTAAAGGACTCCTTAAACTTATTCTTGTCTGGGAAACTTTTTATCTTTACTTCAATTTTAAATGATAGCCTTGCTGAGTAGAGTAACCTTGTAGGCATTTATCTTTAATCACTTGAATATCACATGCCAGTCCCTACTGGCCTGCAAAGTTTCTGTTAAGTAGTCAGCTAATAGTCCTATGGAAGCTACCTTTTATATAACTATCTGCTTTTCTCTTAGTACTTTCAAGATTCTTTGTCTTTAACTCACTATTTAATTATGATATGTCTTTTTTAGTATGTCTTATTTTGGGACTCTGTACATTGTGGACTTATATATTTATGTTTTTCCAGGTTAAGGAAGTTTTCTGTTATATGTATTTTTTTCAAATACGTTTTTAATTCTTTGCTCTCTCTTCACTTTCTGATACTGCTATGATGTGAATGTTGGTATATCTGATATTCCAGAAGTCCCTTAAACTAGCCATATTTTTTTATTTATTTTAATTTATTTTAATTTAATAAATATTTATTGTTTAGATTATTACAATTGTTCCTCTTTTTCCCCCCCATAGCTCCCTTCCACCTGGTTCCCATCCCACCCTCTGCCCTTACCTCTCCCTCACTGTCCTCATCCAGAGGTGTATGATTTTTGTCCAGTCTCTTCTTGCAACCGCCACACCCTTTTCTCCCTGAGAATTGTCAGTCCACTCCCTTTTTATGCTCCTGATTCTATTATATTCACCAGTTTATTCTGTTCATCAGATTTTTTATTCACTTGATTTTTATATTCACTTGTTGCTAGATTTGTATTTGTTGTTCCTAATTTTTATCTTTACCTTTTTCTTCTTCTTCCTCTTCTTAAAGAATACCTTTCAGCATTTCATATAATACTGGTTTGATGTTGATGAACTCTTTTAGCTTTTTCTTATCTGTGAAGCTCTTTATCTGCCCTTCAATTCTGAAAGATAGCTTTACTGGATAGAGTTATCTTGGTTGTAGGTTCTTGCTATTCATCACTTTGAATATTTCTGGCTACTCCCATCTGGTCTGCAGAGTTCCGATTGAGAAATCAGTTGATAATAATATGGGTGCTACCTTGTAAGTAATTAACTATTTTTCTCTAGCTGCTTTTTAATTATATATATACATATATATATATATATATATATATATATATATATATATATATATATAAATAAAATGGATTTTTTTTATAGAGTGGAAGGGAGAGGGACAGAGACCTAGAAACATTGATGAGAGAGAAACATCAATCAGCTACCTCTTGCATACCCCCCATTGAAGATGTGCCCGCAACCAAGGTACATGCCCCTGAGCAGAATCAAATGTAGGATCCTTCAGTTTACAGGCTGACACTCTATCCACTGAGCCAAACCGGTCTTGGTGCTCTTGCTACTTTTAATATTCTCTCTTTGTCTTTTGCTCTTGGCATTTTAATTATGATGTGTCTTGCTGTGGTCCTCTTTGAATCTCTTTTGTTTGGGGTTCTGTGCACTTCCTGGACTTGTAAATCTATTTATTTCACCAGGTGGAGGAAGTTTTCAGTCATTATTTCTTTAAATAAGTTTTCAGTATCTTATTCTCTCTTTTCTTTTGGCACCCTCCTTAATTCTGATGTTGGTGCGCTTGAAGTTGTCCCAGAGCCTCCTTACACTATCTTCACATTTTTGGGTTCTTTTTCATTTTTGCTTTTCTGGTTGAGTGTTTTTGCTTCTTTGTATTTCAAATCTTTGACTTGATTCTTGCATTCCTTTAGTCTGCTGTTAGCTCTCTGTACAATATTTTTTATTTGAGTCGGTGTATGTTTGGTTTCTAGTTGGTCCTTTTTCATATCCTTGAGGGTTGCACTAAATTTATCAACCTTTTCTAGGAAATTCTTGAAAAACCTTAGAACTGTGGTTTGGAACTCTATATCCAGTCATTTGCTTTCCTCCATTTCTTTCATTTGTGATCTGTTTCTTTGTCTCACATTTTCACTGATTCCTTTAGTTGGTAGAGTAGCTTTGTGTGCTGGGTGTCCTATAGGGCCCAGTGACTCAGCCTCCCCAGGTACCTGAGGTGGACTTTCATGGTGCATTCCTTTGTGGACTGTGTGCATAGTCTTGTGGTAGTTAAGTCTTGATTGTTGTTGATATCACTGGGGGGAATTGACCTCTAGGCCAATTGGTTGTGAGGATCAGCTGTGTCTATGCCAGGAGGACTTCTGTGCTGAAGTCAGCCTTATGATACAAGACTTGCAAAATTGCAAAAGTCTCTGTGCTCAGCTTGGATGGAATGGAGTCTCAGGGCTGAGCAGACAGCCTTGGCATCCCAGCATCCCTGTCCTATAAGGTTCTTGGGTCTCAATGTATATCAATAATCACTGCAGTCCTCTCTGCGCATACTCGGGCACATGCCTCCAGACCTCTGCCTTTTGCGGCTCTCATGAGTTTTCATGTGCTCATCTCTTTTCCCAATAGTCCAGACTTCCCCCATATGAGTTTGGGACCATAAGGTCTCTCCCTGAACTGGGGTTCAGTGCATTCGGAACTAATGTTCAGTGCAGTCGGGAGTTTCTGTCTCCCTCCTGCTAGAGAAAACTAGTCAGGCACTCAGCCGCCCATGCTCTCTGTGCAAGTGTCTTTGTACCTCAGCTTTTTGCAGCTACTCTGAGTCTCAGTGTGCCCCTCTCTTACCTTCCAGTTGTAGAATTTCTACTCAGCCAGTTTTCCTGTGGTTCTGGATGATGCCCATTCTCTCTTTTAGCTGTAGTTTTGAAATTGTTGTGTGAGGCAGCAGTTTAGGTTTTCACCTATGCTGCCATCTTGATTTCTCCTCATTAGAATTCTCTAGATCATTTTTTATAGCTTTATGTGGATATTAGATAAAGGAAGGCTAGATAGAAGAATTAAAATTATTTATCTAAGAAAATTTAACTGAATGGCTGATATAAAACAAGCCTTATTTAATTAAACTAGCCATATTTTTTTAAATTATTTTTTTCTATTTGCTGTTACAGTTAAGTGTTTTTTGCTATCTTATCTTCCAGACCACTAACTTGATTCTCTATTACATCTAATTTCCTATTGATTAATGTAATCTTCATTTTAATTATTTTTTCCAATTTGTATTGATTCTATTTTATGTTTTCTATCTTTTTGTTGAAATCTCACTGAATTTATCTTTTCTTCTACCATGCTCATTGAGCACTCTGATAACCACAATTTGAACTCTCTATCTAATCAATTGCTTGTCTTTGTTTACTTAGTTTCTTTTTCTGATTTTTTTAATCCTATTATTACTTGGGACATATATCTTTTTCTCCTTATTTTGGTTGACTATGGTTTTTTCTATATATTAAATAAAGCTACGTCTGCCAGTTGCCTTATATAGATAGTGTCCTGTGGTACCCCTTAGCACAGTCTATCTGGTCTACTGAAGATATTCTAAGAGTGTCCCCTGTATGAGTTGTGTGTGCCCTCTTGGTTTACTTGAGCCTTGATTGCTACTGGCACATTAGAGTCTGAGGTTATCTCTCAGGCTGGCTGACTCTGAGTGTTAGCCATGAATACATTGGGTGTGCTATTGTATGAGGGCTGACCCCCATGGAGCAAGATTCACTTTAATGGAGTTCTGGTATCAACTCTGACCATCTGCCATGTATATAAATTGTAGGCCTATTTTGTGGGGTTCTTTTGAAGTCTGAAGCTGGCCACCAGATTTTTGGGGTCTTGAGACTCTTTAGAGGGGCTCCAGTACAAACCAAAATCAGCCTTTACTTGTACCTGACTTGGTACCGCTTGGTAGAAATTAGAAAGTGATCTCTGATTGGCTGCCACTTGTGCTGTGTTTGGAGCCACTTCAGAGAAGCTACACATAGAACTAAGGCTAGCTGATTCTCTCTTCTTGAGTGGGATATCCATTTTCTCCTGCCCTCAGACATCAGAGATCTTGGTTCTTGGTCCTTCAGATTCTTAGACTTATAGCATCAATGCCCTAAGCTCTCAGGCCTTTGCACTTAGACTGAATCACACTGCAGGATTTCCTAGTTTCTCAGCTTGAAAATAGCACATTGTAGGACATCTAGGCCTACATAGCATAAGCTGAAAGTCCAAGATAAAGTTTCCCATGTTAACTATTTAAAGGATACAGATTGAAGAAAAACAATGGTGGCTGTATAGACAGTTATTTCCCAAGCCTTGTCCAGGAGCAGGTATGAAGAACATCTGAGGGTCACACAAGGAATATTTGTTGCTGAGTTAAGGGGTAGCTATACTCCAGAAGAAGGTGGGGAACTGCTGAATGGGACTCCCCTGATTGGGCAGCCCCCACTGCTGCTAGGTCCCCTCCCGAAGCCATCAGCTTGGATTTGGAGACCACGCCATCTTGAAGGGGAAAGTGGATGCTATCAAAAGCCTGAAAATCTACATCTGCGACACCCACTGTACAATTGTGAACCCCAGAACACCGGTGCCAAATTGGTGCAAAAACACAGATTCAGAGGAGCTCTACACTACAGAATGGTAAGGTCAGATTTCGACTGGGATAAAGAGAGAGAGAACTACATAATTAGACACCCAGAGAAGAGAGACCATGGGAGTCAAAGAAATAGCCTACATATGAAAGAAAAGTAGGCATCACCAGAAAAGAAAGTAAACGAAATGGAGGCAAGCAACTTGCCAGAGAAAGAGTTCAAAGATATGATCATAAAGTGGTTGAAAAGAAAGGAAAACAAATTCAACAATATGAGTGAGAATTAAGAGGAAATGAAGAAAAACCAAACAGAAATGAAAAATATATTGCTGCTTTTAAAAAACTCAATAGAAAGCATCAAGAGTAGACTAGGAAGAAGCAAAGGACCACATCAGTGAGCTAGAAGACAAATCTGACCTTTCTGTTCTTGAGCAAAATACCCAAGTAGAGCAGCTTCTAGAAAAAAAAAATTAAAAAGCAGGAGGAGTGCCTAAGGGAACTTTGGGACAAAACAAAACAAAACAACATCCGCATAATAAGGGTTCAAGAAAGAGAGGAAAAATGAGTAAGGGATAGAAAACCTGTTAGAAGAAATAATGACAGAAAACTTCCCTAATATAGGGAAGAAAAAACCCTACACAAATCCAACAAGCTCACAGAGTCTCAAGCAAAATGAATTCCAACAGACTGACACCAAGGCACATTATAATTAAACTGGCAAACATCAACAACAAAGAATCTTAAAAGCAGTCACAGAGAGACAGAAAGTTACCTACAAAGGAACTCCCAGCAGACTAGTAACTGATTTCTCAACCGGAATTTATCAGGAAAGAAGGGAATGGAATGAAATATACAAAGTCATGCAAAAGAAGAGTCTGAATATAAGAATACTGTACCCAGCAAGGTTTTCAATCAAAATTAAAGGTGAAATCAGGAGCTTCACAGACAAAATAGGACTAAGGGAATTTATTACCACTAAACCAGCAATGCAAGAAATGCAAAAGGGTCTGCTGTTAAAAAAAAAAAAAAAAAAGGAAAGAAAAGAAAGAAATAGGAAGTGAAGAAAGAACACAGAGGTAAAGAATAAATATGGTGAGAAGTAATTACCTATCAATAATAACTATAAATGTAAATGGATTAAATTTCCCAATCAAAAGACATAGAGTAATGAATTGGGTAAGAAAAAACATGATCCATATATCTGATGTCTACAAGAAACACACCTCAAAAAAAGATACACACAGCCTCAGGGTGAAGAGATGGAAAAAGGTTTTTCAGGCAAATGGAAATGGACAAAAAAATCAGGGGCAGCAATACTCATATCTGACAAATTAGATCTCAAAGTGAAGGACATGACAAGAGATAAGGAAGGCCAATTCATAATACTAAAGGGAGCAATGCAACAAAAAGAAACAATACTGGTAAACATATATGCACCCAATACAGGAGCACCCAAATATATTAAAAAAAAACTTCTTTAGGATATCAAGGGAGAGATTGACAGCAATACAATCATAGTAGGAGAATTTAATACCCCACTATCAACATTGGACAATACCTCTAAAAAAAAACGGTAAAGAAACATCAATTCTAAATGACTCAGTAGACCAGATGGAATTAATTGACATCTTCATAACATTGCACCCCAAAGCCACAGAATATAAATTCTTCTCAAGTACACATGAGTGATTTTGAAAGATAGACTATATGTTGGTCATAGGTAATATCTCTTCAAATTTAAGAAGATAGAAATCATATCATGCATCTTCTCAGATCACAGTGGCATAAAACTGGAAATCAACTACAGTAAAAACAATCCAAAGAAATCAAACACATAGATACTAAACAGCATGCTATTAAACAATGACTGGGTAACCAGATAGATCAAGGAAGAAATAAAAAACATCATGGCTACAAATGATAATAAAAACACAACAATCCAAAATCTGTGGGACACAGCGAAAGCAGTCTTGAGAGGGAACTTCTTAGCTCTACAAGCCTACTGCAAAAAAACAAACAAACAAAAAACAACAACAACAAGAAACAATGGTAATAAATTACCTACCCATTCAACTCAAAGTGATAGAAATAGAGCAACAAGAAAAGCCCAGTATAAGCAGAAGGAAGGAAATAGTAAAGATCAGAGTGCAGATAAACGACACAGAGTCCAAAGAAACAATACAAAAGACCAACAAAACCAAGAGCTGATTCTTTGAAAGGATAAACAAAATTGATGAACCTCTAGCCAGGCTCACCCAAAAGCAAAGAGAGAGGATCCAAATAAACAAAATCAGAAATGAAAGAGGTTAAATAACAACATACCCCACTGAAATAAAAGAATTGTTAAAAAATACTATGAACAACTCTATTCCAAAAAACTGGACAACTTGGAGAAAATGGATATATTCCTAGAAAAATATAACCTTCCAAAATTCAATCAGGAAGAATCTAAACAACTCCATAGGCCAATACCTATGGAAGAAATTGAAGCAGTCATCAAAAAGCTTCCAGCAAACAAAAGCCTGGGGCCAGATTTCACAGGGGAGTTTTACCAAACATTCAAGGAAGAACTAAAACCTATCCTCCTCAGACTATTCCAAAAAGTTCAAGAGGAGGGAACACTTCCAAGCTCCTTCTATGCAGCCAGCCAAAACCAAAACCTAATACCAAAACCAGATAAAGATACCACAAACAAAAGGAATTATAGGCCAATATCCCTCATGAACATAGATTCCAAAATCCTCAGCAAAATTCTAGCAAATCATATCCAGGAGTACATCAGAAAGATCATACACCATGAACAAGTAGGATTTATCCCAGGAATGCAAGAATGTTACAATATCTGCAAATCAATAAATGTGATATATCACATATACAATTGAGAGGTGAAAATCACAAAGTCATATCTATTGGTGCAGAAAAAGCATTTGACAAAATTCAACACCTTTTCTTGATAAAAGCTCTCAAAATGGTGGGAATAGAATGATCATACTTCAACATAATAAAAGCTATGATAAACCCATAGCTAACATCATACTTAATTGGCTAAATCTAAAGCCATTTCCCCTGAGAAAAGGAAAAAGACAGGGATGCTTACTCTCACCACTCTTGTTCAACATAGTACTGGAAGTATCAGCCATTGCTATTAAACAAGAAGAAATAAAAGGCATCCAAATTGGAAAAGAAGAAGTAAAGCTGTCATTATTTGGAGGTGACATAGTATTGTACATAAAAAAAACTTGAGAAATTCCATATAAACACTAATAGACTTAATAAATGAATCCTGCAATGTGGCAGGATACAAAATTAACACCAAGAAATCTATGGCATTTCTATACACCAATAATTAACTTACAGAAAGAGAGACTATAAAAGCAATCCATTGCCCATCGCACCAAAAAATCAAGGTATCTAGGAATAAACCTAAGTGGGTAAAAGACCTATACACGGAAACCTACAGGACACTGTAAAAAGGGATACAGGAAGTCGTAAACAGATGGAACAGTATACCATGTTCATGGGTTGGGAGAATCAACATCATTAAAATGTTCATAGTATCCAAAGCAACCTATAAATTCAATGCACTCCCCATTAAAATACCACTTTTCATTTAAATATTTCATAGGCCTAGAAAGAACTGTCTAAAAATTCATCTGGAATAAAAAAAAAAAAAGATCCGAAAAGCCACAGCAATCCTGAGAAATAAGAATAAAATGGGTGGTACCCCAATATCAGATTTCCAGCAGTATTACAAAACCACTGTTCTCAAAACAGCCTCCAGATATCAACCCAAACCACTCTGCTCAAGTAATATTTGACAAAACAGGCATGAACATACAATGGAGTCAAGACAGTTTCTTCAATAAATGATGTTGGGAAAATTGGACAGATACATGCAAAGAAATGAAACTAGACCTCCAACTTACAATATACACAAAAATAAATTCAAAATGGATACAGGACTTAAACATAAGATGGAAAACCATTAAAATACTAGAAGAATCCACGTGCAGCAAAATGTTAGACATATGCTGAAGGAACTTCTTCATAATACTGCTCCTAGGGCAATAGAAACTTGAGAAAATAAACAAGTGGGACTACATCAAAATAAAAAGCTTTTTCACAGCAAAAGAAACCATCAACAAAACAACAGGAAAGCCTACTGTATGGGAGAACATATTTGCAAATGTTATCACTGATATAAAGGTCTAATCTCCAACATCTACAGGCAACTTATAAAACTTAATAAAAGGAAGATAAATGACCCATAAAGAAAAGGGGAATGGACGTAAATAGAATATTTTTGAAAGAAGACAGAAGGAAGGCCAAGAGACATATGAAAACATGCTCAAAGTCACGAATGATGTGAGAGATGTAAATCAAAACAACAATGCGATGCATCTCACTGCTGTCAAAATGGCTAACTTCAACAAATGACGAGTGTTGGCAAGGATGTGGAGAAAAAGGAATCCTAGTGTACTGCTGGTGGGAAAGCAGGCACTATGGGGAAGAGTATGAAGTTTCCTCTAAAAACTAAAAATGGAACTCCCATTTGACCCAGTAATCCCACTTCTAGGTATATATCCTAAAAAACTAGATATTAAAAACACCAATCACAAAGGATATATGCACCCCTATATTCATAGCAGCACAATTTACAATAGCTATGATTTGCAAATAGCCTAGTTGCCCATCAGCAGATGACTGAATCAGGAAGCTATGGTACATCAATGGAATACTATGCTGCTATAAAAAGAAGGAATTTTTACCATTTGCAGCAACCTGGATGGAACTGGAGGGCATTACGCTAAGTTTTGAAAGAAACATACGACATGATCTCACCATTTGTGGATAATAAAGAACATTATACATTAATGAACAAAAGGATAGATACAGAGGCAGTAAAGCATCAAACAGACTGTCAAATTATAGCAGGAATATTAAGGAGAGGTGAGGAAGAGAAGAGATCAACCAAAGGACTTGTATGCATGCATTTAAGTATAACCAATGAATGCAAGACACTAGGGGTTGAGGGCATATATGTGAGTGCGGTGGGTTGCAGGGGCAATGGGATGATATGTACACATGTAATACCTTAATTTAAAAAATTGAAAAAAAATTAAAAAAAGATCTAATGATATCTTTCTTTTGTGCCATGACTGATATACTTTGGTAGACCACATAATGTGAGCTGAGGCTAGACATAACTTGTGCCTGGCTTGGGGATATTTAGTTAAAGCTATGTTACAAGGAAAGTCTGGCTGACACTTTTGCTTGACTTAGAGTCACCTTATGGAAGTCACAGTGTAAACTGAGACTGGTTGTCACTTGTGCTGGGATTGGAGCCACTTATGAGCTTCGATGCAGACCAAAGCAGGCTACTAGTTATGTTGGGTCTGTGGATCTTTGAGAGTCTGCAGTGCTAAATGTAATAAGCTAGTCAACTTGTGTAGAATATTTTGACCTTTGGGGAAGATTGCAGCATAGGTATAGGGCAGCCACCACTTTTTTGAGGAGTTGTGGGAAGTTTCACAGCATAACCCTAGGCAGACTACTTGTGTAAAGGAGTCACTAGAAGAGGCTTGGATAGTGTAAGGAATATGGATGAGACAAGATCTCAGAGAATACCAGTGTAGGATACATAGCGTTAGCCAGGTTAACAGAGAGCCCAGATTTGGTGCCCACCTGCACCTGTCTGTAGAGTGGGAGAACTCAACAAAGAAACAATTATACTTGCCATCCTTCCATCTCTGGATAGAGTTGCCCCAATTCATGCCCCTTCAACTCTCACCCTGAAGTTATCAATTTAGTTCCTCCTGGTTTGTCACTGGTACTTTTCGGGTCGTTGCCCCTTTGCTGGAGTTTAGAGTGAGTTTGTAAATTTGTCTGTGGGCCCTTTAAGAACAGTGCATACCTCTCTTGAACACAGTTCCTGCTGATTTTTAGAGCCAAAATTTATGGTGTCTCTTTTTCCCCCATAATGGTGCCCCAAACTGGAGAGTCTCATATAGGATCGGGATATCTTACTCCTCAGAAGTGACTGCCACAATAGAGGTATCTCACTTCTAATTCTTAGTTGTTTCATAGTAGGTATGGACCTGCCTGATGCATCTCTTCCCTTCCTACCAGTCTTAACATGTCTTCTTTATATCCTTAGTTACAGGAATTCTGTTCAGCTAGTCTTTAGTTGGACCACAGTGATGGCTGGCCTATAATTTACTTGTAATTTTGATGTGGTTCCAGGAGGAGGTGAGCATAGAAATTATCTACTATGCCATCTTGACAAAAAAATTCCATAATTTGTTAATTATATCCTAGTCCTTTTGTTAAAATATTAATTACAATCTACTCACTAAAATTATTTTACTAAAGATTAATGCAATGTGTTAGAAAATACAACTTTTTACTTATAATAAAAAAATGACTTTCAAGAATCATTAATCTGTATCTACAAAAAATATCATAATGATTGAAACAGACATAATATTCTTCAGTTCAAATTTATTTTTTTGCTTTGTTTTAATATGTTTTAAAACATTATTGGACAAAATATCTGATACAGAACTGTCTTGAATGCTTAGTTAATGATAAAAGTAAATTTTCTTGTTTCAAGACAAAAAATAAATAAATAAAAACCAGATTTTTAAAAAGCCTTAAAAAGTAGGTTGTATACATTAACACAAGGAAAGCAATATTTACATTATAAAGTCATAATCTTTTGATTATATCTTTGTTCTTATAAAAGTCATTTTCAAGTGAATAAATCAAGTAATATATATGAGTCCTAAAGAGGTTTTGATTTGTAAAAAATATAATGCTACCCCGATTATTTTTTTAAGTCCCATGTGTTTATTGAGCATTACAAGTTCAACACACATTTGTAAACCTGAAAGAAGACTAGGGTAATAGGAGAAAGAATGAGCTCAGATTAATTTATAGGGAGGAATGTATTTATTTTTCATCTATGAAGTAGTTCATATATATAACAAATTAAAAGGTTTTTCTTAATCGTGCATTCTTTTGTGATTAAATTATTGTTTGTGCATATTGTGTAGTAGCAGTTCTCAAAATTTTTAAACCTAAAATATTTTTCACTTTTAAAGATTCTAGAGGATCTGAGAGAGATTTGTTTGGAATATATCTATAGATATATATATATAATAATTTAAACTGAGAAAACTTTAAAGTACTTATATATTAATTCATTTAAGTATAATAAAAAGCAACATATTAAATATTTTTTGAAAAAGTAACTGTGTTTCTAAATAAAAATTTTAAAAGAGAGGTATTTATGTATATTTTTAGAATTCTCTTTAATGTTTGGCATAATAGAAGATAGCTGGATTAATATATTTGATTCTGCTTTCAATCTGTGGTGATATGTCTATCATTTTGGTTAAAGTATATTAGAAAAATCCAAACTCACTAAAACTTTTTCTTTTATGAAGAATTCTAATATCTTCATAGTATATGTGATTATTAAAATTTGAGACTCACCATTATGTATATAATGTTAAAATTATCTCAACTAACAATAATAACTTTAATCCAAATTATAAATGTGCCTCTTAGTTTAAAAATTATGTAGTTAATTTTTATTTATTTACTTAATCTTTATTATTGAGATTATTACACATGTCCATTATACCCCTCCACCCAGTTCCCCACCCTACCCCAGGCCTTCACCACCCTTTTGTCTATGTCCATAGGTAATGCATATATGCATATAAATTATTTGGTTAATCTTTTCCCTCCCCCTACATTCCCTCTGAGATTCGTAGTCTATTCCATGTTTCCATGCCACTGGTTCTATTTTATCTTTTCTCCCCCTTCCTCTCCACCTTCTCCTTCTCTTCCTCCCCTCTTCTTCTTCCTTTCTTTTCTTTAATAATATCCTTCAACATTTCATGTACTATTGGTTTGTGGTGATGAACTCCTTTAGATTTTTCTTGTCTGTGAAACTCTTTATCTGACCTTCAATCCTAAATAATAGCTTGGTTGGGTAGACTCAGTAATCTTGGTTATAGGTCCTTGCTATTCATCACTCTGAATATTTCTTGCCACTCCCTTCTGGCCTGCAAAGTTTCTGTTTAGAAATCAGCTGAAAGTTGTATGGATGCTTCCTTGTAGGTAACTAACTATTGTTCTCTCTTTGTCTTTAATCTTTACCATTTTGATTATGATGTTTTGGTGTGGGACTTTTTAAGTTCTTCTTATTTGATTCTCTGTGTTTCTTGGTCTTGTAAGTCTGTTTCTTTTAGCAGGTAGAGCATGTTTTCTATAATTATTTCTTCAAATAGGTTTTCAATATCTTGCTCTCTCTTTCTTCTTGTAGCATGTGAATGTTGGTGTGCTTGAAATTGTCCCAGAGGCTTCTTATACTATTTTCATATTTCTGGATTCTTTTTCTTTCTGCTCTTCTGATTGTTTTTTGCTTTCTCATAGTCCAAATTGCTGATTTTTTTTCTCATCATCCTCTATTCTACTGTTGAATCTCTATAAATTATTTTTTATTTCAGTTAATGTATGCTTAATTTCTGATGGGTCTTTTTCATGTCTTAACATTTTAAATAAGATCATTGAAAGTCTCACTAAGTCCTGTGAAGTTCTCATTAAGATTCTTGAGCATTTTTATAATCATTGTTTTGAACTCTATATCTAGTAATTTGTTTTGCTTCCATTTCATTTGGTTCTTTTTCTGGAGATTTCATCTATTCTTTCATTTGTAAAATGTTTCTTTGTCTCTGCATTTTGGCTTCTTCCCTGTTTTTGTTTTTGGTTTTTTTTCTTCTTCTCCTATGTATTAGATAGAGATGCTATGTCTCCTGGAATTGGTAGAGTGGCCTTATATATTACGTGTTCTGGGCTCAGTAGCTCAGCCTCCCCATTTATCTGAGCTGGGCACTCTTGATGCACCTCTGTGTGGGCTGTGTGCACAGTCTTGTTGTAGTTGAGCTTTCACTGCTGTCGGCTCGCCGGGAGAAATTGACCTCCACTCTGATTGGCTGTGAGGACTAACTATGCCTATAGTGGAAGAGCTGCAGGAGACACCCCTGAGGAGCAGGACTTGCTTAGTGGGATTTTGGTGTTCACTGAGTCTACCTCTTGAGTGTGTTGTCCATGGATTTAAAGAGTGTAAACTGGCACGATCTGAAGCTGCCTACCAGATGCAGTGGCTCTGGGACCTCCTAGGAGGTGCAAAGTTAGCTACTGCCTCTGCCCTTCCTGGGGCCACCCAGCACAAGCTACAGAGTCAACTGAAGATGGCTGTTACCTATGTTGGGCTTAGAGGTGCCCAGGAAAAACCAAGCTATGAACCAAGGCAGGCTGCTGCTAGTGACAAGCTTTGAGCCTCATATGGAGAAGTATGGGACACAGTGAGGCTAGCTGATGCTTGTTTGAGAGAATTTAGGAAAGTCTTAAGTTTGAGCCAGGACAGGCCATTCATATGGAAAAGCTGCTTCAAACATCCTAGATGAGACTATAAATTGGGTGGACAAGTTCTCAGGGAATCACCAGAATGCAGTGAAGAGTGAGAGCCAGGTGAATGGAAAATCAGAGATGGTGCCTGCCAATCAGGTCTGCAATTGGGGTGGGGAGAAAAGGTCTCAGTATAAGAACAATGACCCCTGTGAGCATTCCAATCTAGGATAAAGCCACCAGTGAGTTCTGCCTGGTGCCAGGCAATCCAGTTCCTCCCTATGTTTCCCTAGATCCCCCAAACTGCTGCCCCAGTGCTGGAGCTCAGAGGGAATGAGTACAAATAAGTCCATCTGCTGTCCTTTAGGAGGAACTGCTGGGACTACAGTAGCCTCCATGTTACTCAGCCACACCCTGCTGGTTTTTATAGACAGAAGTTATGGAGGCTTCTCTTCACAGCACTGGAACCCTTGGATGAGGGGTCTGGTGTGGGACTGGGGTCCCTTGCTTCTCAAGGGAGATCTCTTTGGCTGGAATCTTCCACCCGATAAAAAGGAACAACACACATGGGTGTGTCGGACCAGCCCGTTCTGTGCATCTGCTCCTCCTATCAGTCTCAATATGCTTTCCTTTTTACTTGTAGGATTTCTATTAAGCCAGATTTCAGGTGGTTCTGAATGGTGGTTGTTCTCTATTTTAGTTGTAATTTTGATGTGATTGTGGGAGGCAAAAGTACTGTGTTTACCTATGCTGCCATCTTGGTGAATTTTAGTTGACTTTAAATAAGCAAAGACATATGACAGTAATACACACATCCAAAAATGACTGTGTTTGAAAATGAGGTTCATTAAAGAAAGGAATTACTTGTTCTCTTTGTTATTTTTCTCTGAATATATCTGTGAAAAAGATATTATATCTTTGTCATTCAATTGTCAGGGTTTTTGTTTTTTTGTTGTTTTTTTAAAAAATAAATTCCATATAATGTGTCATAATAATTGGTGGTTATCACTTCAATAAATTATAGTAAGAGCTTTAAAAAAAGCTTATTCACAAATTGGACAGTCTGGACGAAATGGACATATTTCTTTAAATAAGCAATCTTCAAATTCTGAATCAAGAAGAAACAGAAAATCTGAACAAAACAATTATAATCAAATAAATTGAAGTAATAAAAACATTTCAACAAACAACATCCTGGCCCAAATGGCTTCACAGGTAAAATTTTCTGAGCATTCTAATAAGAAATAACAACTGTACTTTTCAATCTATTCCAACAAATTCAAGAGTAAGAAAGATGCCCACGTTTATTTTAGAAGACTAATATTACCCTAATTCCAAAATCAGATAAAGACACTACAGAGAAGAAAAATTATAGGCCAGTATGTCTGATGAACACAGATACAAAAATCACCAATAAAATAGTTACAAACCAAATTCAGTAATACATTAAAAAGGTCATACACCATGATCAAGTGGAATTTATTCCTAGGATGCAAAGTTGGTATAATATCCATAACTCAATTAATATGATAAAATATGTAAACAAAATAAAGGATAATGTTATATGATCATATCAATAAATGCAGAAAAAGCGTTAGATAAAATCTAGCACCAATTTATGATAAAAACTTTCAGCAAAGTGGAAATGGAATATATCTCAACATGATAAAGACTATATATGACATACCTACAGCTAATATCATTCTCACTGGGGAAATATAAAAGCACTTCTCTTAAGATCAGGGACCAAACAGAGATGTTCACTTTAGCCACTCTTATTAAACATTAGAGGCCCAGTACATGAAAATTCATGCACTGGAGGGGGATCCCTCAGACTGGCCTGCCCCCTCTCACAATCTGGGAGCCCTCAGAGGCATGAAGTGACCTGGTGATCAGGGGAAGATGATGCCCTCATCACACCTCTGTTGCTGCCACTGCCAGCTGTGCAAACCTTGGCTGGCCCAGGTTACCTGAGCCTCGAGTGTCCCTGAACAGCTGGGCAGTCGCCATCCGAGGCTTTCCTGTACCTTGGGGCTCCCCCGCCCCCGGACAGCTGGGCAGCCAACATCTGAGGCTTGCTTGCACCTCAGGCTAACCCTGGGTGGCTGGGGAACTGAGAGGACTGGGGGACTCTGGAGGCAGGCACGCAAGGCTGAGGGGACTGGGTACCACCATCTTGTGTCTGTGGGCACCACCCTTTTTGAAGGCGTGGCAGTCAATTAGCATATCCCCTCCTTATTGGCTGTAGGTGCTGCCATCTTCATTGAAGGTGTGATGGTCAATTAGCATATTCCTTCTTTATTAGATAGGATAGTACTGAATGTCCAAGCCACAGCAATCAAAAAGGAGAACAAATAAAAGGCATCTAAATTGGAAAGAAATAAGTAAACTTTCATTATTTGCTAATGATATGATACTGTATAAAGAGAACCCTAAAGATTCCACACAAAAGCCTGATAAATGAATAAGCAAATTTAGTAAAGTACCAATATACAAAATAAATATTGAGAAATTGGTTGTATTTTATACTCCAATCATGAATTATCAGAAGGGGAAACTATGGAAACAACCCCATTTACAATTACAAACTAAAAATAAATATGATACCGAGGAAAATATTTAACCAGAAAGGTAAAAGATCTGTACTCAGAAAATTACTGAACATTGAATAAATTGAAAAAAATAACAAATAAATGGAAAATATGTACTGATTATGGATAGGAAGAATTAACATCATTAAAACTACCCAAAATAATCTATAAATTCAATGCAATTCTTACTAAAATATCAATGGCATATCTCACAGATCTAGAACAAATATTTCAAAAATTTATATTGAAATGTAAAAGGCCCCTAATAGCCACAGCAATGGTGAAAAAGAACAAAGTTGGGGGTACCATACTACCTGGCATCAAAAACTATATTACAAGGCTTTAGTAATCAAACAGCATGCCACTGACATAAAAAAATAGACACAGAGATAGAATAGGGAGCCCAGAAATAAACCCATGCCTTTAAGGTCAATTAATACATGACAAAGCAGGCAAGAACATACAAAGGGGTAAAGACAGTCTATTTAATAAATTTTGTTGGGAAAATGGGACATATAAATGCAATAAAATTAAAGTAGGCCACCTTCTTATATCACATACAAGAATAAACTAAAATAGATTAAAGACTAAAATGTAAGACTCAAAACCATAAAACTCTTAAAAGAAAACATAGGCAGTAAAATTCCTGACATTTCTCCTAGCAAAGGAAACAAAAGAAAAAATAAGCAAATGAGATAACATCAGACTAAAAAGGTTTTACACTGCAAAGAAAACCATCAATAAAACAAAAACACAAGCTACTGAATGGGAGAACATATTTGACAATGATATTTATGATAATGGGTTAATATGCAAAATTTATAAAGAACTCACAAAACTCAACATCACTAAAACTAATAATTAAATTTAAAAATGGGTAGAGGACCTAAATAGACACTTCTTCAAAGACTAGAGGCCTGGTGCACAAAATTTATGCAGGGGGTCAGGAGTATCCCTCAGACCAGCCTGCACTGTCCCAAATCTGGGACCCCTCAATGGATACCTTACTGACCATTTAGGCCTGATCCTAATAAGCAGTCAAACATCCCTCTCACAATCCAGGACTGTTGGCTCCCAACTCCTCACCTGCCTGCCTTCCTGATTGCCCCTAACTGTTTCTGCCTGCCAGCCCGATCACCCCCTAACCACTCCCCCGCCAGCCTGATTGATGCCTAACTGCTCTCTGCCAGCCTGTTTGCCCCTAACTGCCCTACACTGTGCGCCTGGTCACCCCTAACTGCCCTTCTTTGCAGGCCTGGTCACCCCAACTGCCTTCCCCTGCAGGCCTGGGTCCTCCCCAACTGTCCTTTCCTGTAGGCCCAGTCACCCCCAACTTTCCTTCTCTGCTGGCCTGGTAACACCTAACCGCTTTCCCCTGCAGGCTTGATCACCCCCAACTGCCCTCCCTTGCAGGCCTGCTCCCTAGCCATCTTGTGTCCATATGGGGGCAGTCATCTTTTGTGTTGGAGTGATAGTCAATCTGCATATTACTCTTTTATTAGAGAGGATAGAGGCTTGGTGCACAGGTGGGGGCCAGCTGGTTTGCCCTGAAGGGTGTCCTGGATCAGGGTGAATATTCTCTTGGGGTGTGAGGTGAACTGGGTGAGGGGCCTGTGGTGGTTTGCAGGCCAGCTTTCCCTCCCCTTCTTTCCCCTCTCCCCCTCTAGCAATCCAAGCAGAGGCCTTGGTATCTGGGATTTATTTATCTTCTACAATTGAAACTTTGTAGCCTGGAGTGCTACACAGCCACTGAAACTTTGTTGCCTTAGCAGAGGCCTGGGCATTTGGCTTCCTCCATTGCCAGGGTAAACCCAAGCCTCCCTCCTGCTCTCTCTGTGGCAGTAGCCATCTTGGTTGGATTAGTTTGCATACTCGCTTTGATTGGATGGTGGGAGTGGCTGGTGGGTGTAGGAGAGGTATGATCAATTTGCATATTACTCTTTTATTAGATAGGATAACCAATAGACTGAAAAGATGTTCAATGTCACTAATCATCAGAGAAATGCAAATTAAAACCACAATGAGATACTAGTTCACAACTGTCACAATGGCTATCATTAATAGTGTTGGTGAAGTTTGGGAGAAACTGGAGTGCAGATGAGTGTAGGCACAATGGAAAACACTATGGAGGTTTCTCAAAATATAAAAATAAAATTGCCTGTAATACTTCTGGATTCGTGTCCAAAAAATCTCAAAACAGTAATTCAGAAGACTATCTGAACACCTATGTTCATTGCAACATTATTTACAATATTCACAATGTTGAAGCAATGCAAGTGCCCATCAATGGATGAGTACATAAGAAAGAAGTGGTATATATGTACAATGGAATATTACTTGTCCATAAAAATAATGAAATCTTATCATTTTCAACAGCATCGATAGATCTAAAGGGTATTATGCTAAGTGAAATAAGTCAGAGAAAGACAAGTATTATATAATTTCACTTATATGTAGAATCTAAAGAACAAAATAAATGAACAAATAACCCAGAAAAAGACTCATAGATACGGAGAAGAGATTAATAGTTGTCAAAGGGAAGGGGTTTTTTGGTCCTAGGATAAAAGGTGAAAGGATTAAAAAGTACAAATTGGTAGTAAACAAAAGTCACAGGGATGTAAAATATGGCATAAGAAATATAGTCAATAATTATACATTTTCCATGTTGACAGACCAGCAGGAGCACGTGCAGCAGGGGGACTTTCAGGAGGCTCGCTTCCTTGCCCCTGGTGCCAGAGTCCTCTTTTTCTCCTGAGTGCATACGCCTGACAAATACTCTAACATCACCATGCCCTGCCCAAGAGTATTCTACCCAGGGACACCACCAACCCCTCCCCCTTGAAGTGGGGGAAGCCAAGAGGCAACACCAACATGGCAGAAGGTTGGTTCTTGGGTTGTGGTCAGCAGACACCAACTGGGGTGTGTGAGCTCAGTGGTGACCCCTGGGAGGGGTCGCGCGCAAATTGAGAGGGTGTGGACAACAGAGTGCACAGGTAACCCTCACACCACAGGGAAGCTGTCAGAGCTTTCTCCAGCTGTCCATTTATTCATCTGCCTGGTCTGACCCAGATGGGGGCTCACATCCTGGGCAGAAAGGCAACCTCCAGCACAAACCGGGCCCGGCCATGCATGCACAAGCACACACGTTGCCTGTGAATTCCGAGGGGAGTGGATGGAGAGCTGCTCAAGTGTGGGAGCCGGGTGGTGGGAAAGGCCTCCACATCCCATCCCACTTCCTTTCAGCATTCAACAGGAGAAAAGCCTCCCACGCTTATGAATGCACATGCACCTGCACATAAGGCAGTGGTCTCCGCCAGCCAGCTGGACCCTCCCCCAACTCGTAGGCAAGACACAGCTATGTCATCACCAGGCCCCTCAAAGCCAGTGCGAGAGGGGCCCAATTGCTCGAACAGGCAGGCGGCTACAGGTCCCAGAGAGGAAAGCAGTCAGTACTAAAGATGAAAAGCATAGAAAATTTTTAAAAATATATTTGGTTTATTTTTTTTACAGAAAGGAAGGGAGAGGGATAGAAAGTTAGAAACAGAAACATCCTTGATCAGCTACCTCCTGCACACACCCCTACTGGAGATGTGCCTGCAACCAAGGTGCATGCCCCTGACCGGAATAGAACCTGGAACCTTTCAGTCTCCAGGCCATCGCTCTGTCCACTGAGCCAAACCGATTTTGGCGAAAAGCATATAATTTTTAATAAGCCTGTAAAAAGAGTAAAAGAGTGAGGGAGGAGGAGGGGAAATAGGGAAGAAGGAAGGAGTGCGGGAAGAGTTTTATAAAGGAATCAATAGAGAACAGAGTTAAGGAAAGAGGATGTATGAGTGAACTGTAGGAGCTATAATGAAAATCAAGTATAGTTGTGTACTGAGGACAGATATTAAAAGTAGAAATTAGAAAAGAAAAAGATAAATGATAGTGAATAACTAGGAGGTAGATAGATATTAAAACAGTGGAAGTAAGTAGAGAAGAGTGTATGAGAAAGATAGGATGAGAGAGAAAGAGGGAGGGAAGAAAGGTTTTAAAGGGGAGCCAGTGGAGCTTAAAAGGAGAATGGAAAGAAGGAAGAAATGGGTCAGGGAGCAAAGCAGGTCTGAGGGAGGAAGTGAAGAACAATTGAAGGTGGGCCCTGACCAGTTTGGCCCAGTGGATACAGTGTCGGCCTATAGTTCTATTCTATTCTCCCTTCTACATAGTTAATGTACCTTGGTTGTGGGCACATCCCCAGTGGGGAATGTAAAGGATGCAGCTGATTGAGGTTTCTCTCTCATCAACGTTTCTAACTCTCTATTCCTCTCCTTTCTTCTCTGTGAAGGGTCAATAAAATATATTTTTTAAAAAATTAAGATGGGAAGGAAGAAAAAGGGGAGGGAGTGAAAGAGTAAAAATAAAGGAAAGAAGGAATGTGGGAAGGGAGGGAGGGTAGGAAAAAGATGAGAAGAAGGATGATGGTACTGAAGTAGGAAATAAGGAAGAAAGAAAAGTTTAAAAATGATGAGTCAGTAGGAAAAAGTGTTACATAAAAGAGAGAAAAATTGTGTGAGAGGGAGAAGCCAATAAGGAAGTCAAATACAATTGTGTGTGAAAGGGATAAGATTTAAAAAAATAGTTAATAGGGGTGACTAGATTAGCAGGGGAGGGCAGTTAGGGGGATCAGACTGGCATTCAGAGTGGTTAGGGCAGGCATGCAGGTGAGCAGTGAGAAGCCAGAGGTCCCAGACTGTGAGAGGGATGTCCAACTGGCAGTTGTTGGACCTCCCCTGAAGGCTCCCACATTGGAGAGAATACAGGTCAGGCTGAGGAACCCCTCCCCCCCAAATTTTGTGCACAAGGGATAGTAATAACTATACAGTGCAATGTGGCACTTGAAATATTGGAGGGACCACTTCATAAACTATATCATTGTCTAATCACTATGCCATACACCTGAAACTAATATGAAATAATATTTAATATAAACTGTAATTAGAAAAAAAATTTAAAAACTAAATAATTAAAACTAATAAATTAATTAATAATTCCGGATACAAAATTTAAAAATAGAAATAAATGCTTACTTGGGAGCTACTTAGGACAACTTAAATAGTTTCTGCTATCAGCTTACGACACAATAAATAGTGAAGAGTCCAGAGAATAAAGCAGCTTTTAGAGTAGACCCAGAAGGTGAGTTTATATTTATGGGAAACACTGCTTTAAACAGGTGAGCATGTGAGGGAGCTAAGAGCAGCAGCATAATTAGGTAACACTGCCTGCATTTTTCTGCCTCCCCATCTGAGCAGCAGTCTCCTGCCATATTTTCAGGCAATGAGGATAGGAGTGTGGGATTTATTTCACCTGTCCCCCTTAAGCGCACAGAGGTGTGTTGTTGGTGTGTAAATTGGAATTCTTCATTTCTCCAGTGAATAGAGAGGAGCATTCAGTGGCAGAAGGGAGGGTACAGAAAATATGGCTCACTTTGGCTACATGAAACAGCCCCCAGCCACAACCTTTCAGAACTAGACTGGGTTGCACTGTTAGTTCAATCAAGCTTTTCTTTGCCTCGGAGGTTCACTTAATGATTCAAGATATCACAGAATTTGAAAGATAATATTTAACTAGAAAGTAACCTATTTATAAGAATGATTTTTAGTAAGTGGTTCTAACTGGCTTACGTTTTCTGGCCTTAGGATGCTAAAAAATTGTTTCTAAAGGAAACAAATGGGCATCAAATTTGAGACCAGAAATAAGTACTGAAAGACTGATATGTGATTGGAACTTGTTCAGAAGTATTCAGAACTTATTAACTGGTACATCATTAAAACAGTGCATCATGTTTCAAAAACTACAGAAAAGATATTTATAATTTATAATACTTTCTATGTTATTTTACCATATGCAATCTTTTTTTTAAGATTTATAATGAAATGTTTTCATCTTTCTACCTTCCCCTCAAATGTTTATTTATGTCATCTCTATCCATTGTTATGTATGTAATATAATATTATGTAGCAAGACTCTTTTCAGCATTTAGCTTATGGAAGAAGCAAAGAATAAATGGGTATTCCTAGTTAAAGTAGATAATGAAATACCACCATGGAAAGAAATGTATGATAATGCTAAAAACCAACACATTTTCTTTTTTAAAAAATTTCCTTTTTTGATGAAGGTATTACATATGTGTCCTTATCCCCTATATTTCCTTTTAATGGAAATTTTATAGCAGAGTAGATTCAGATATATATTTCACATATGAACTGTTTATTTTTGTTCCTGGTTCCTTAATTTTTTTTATTTGTTTTAGCTCTTATAGCTTACTTTTAGTGGCCTCTTCATTTATTACTCCCTGTGACTCAAATGTTTTCTACTCTCTTCTCCCTTCTCTATTAAATTTTCTTTGCGTGTGAAGATTCAGCTTCAGCATCGTCTCCTTTTGGAAACCACTAGTGACTAATCTAAAGCAACTTCTTTGTGCCACCTACCCACGAGAGTCCTTTGCATGTGTGTGCCATATAGGGCATTTCAGTAATTAATATTCCTGTCCAGCTCCCCTTGAGGAATATGTCTCCCTTATCATATTCTTTACCCCTAACATAGCCTTTTGTACAACACACATTTTTCAAAATTTGTTGAATAAATGAAGAAAATAATGAACAAATTTAGATTTTTAGCAAATAGGAGCCCAAGAAGGCATCTAAACATTTATAGCTTTAACACTAGATAGACAGAATATACATCTTTTATTATTTAGGGCTTTTTAAAATTAAAAACAGTATCCAAGACAAATCTTAATAAAACAATGTTAGCATATTTCCCTCTAATATGTGCTTTCCACCATAGGGCATATGCCCCACAGGGAGGCAATCTAATTTTAAGGGGGGGCAATGAGAATGTTACTAACAGTGAATTTTCTGCATTTCTATGGTTCTAAGGGCCTCATACACAATATATAAATATACATTGTGACATATTTATGCATTTCAGCCCTCTACTACATATTTTGACACTTTTTTGCTATTTTTTCATATTAATTCATATTATTATTTTTTAACAATTTTTAAAAAATATATTTTTATTGATTTCAGAGAGGAAGGAAGAGGGAGAGAGAGATAGAAACATTAATGATGAGAGAGAATCACTGATCAGCTCTGCCTCCTCCATGTCCCCTACTGGGGATCAATTCCCACAGCCCAGGTATGTGCCCTTGACTGGAATCAAACATGGGCCACTTTAGTATACAGCCACACTCTATCCACTGAGCCAAACCAGGTAGGACTTTAACATTTTCTTAGTGATTTCTTCCTCAGTACTTCCAATTGTCCTTTTCTTCTTTTATTTTTCTCTTTTATGGATGCCATGTCCTTTGGAAGCTTGTTTAGACTATGTTAATGGTCTTTTAGGCTTCCTCCACATGAATAGGAGTTCACTTTTTGAATAATAAGAATTTTATGTCGTGAGGTGGGTGGCATCAAGATTTTAGAGATGCTTAGGTGGGGTATGACAAAAAAAAAGTTGCAAAAAAAAAGTTGGGAACTATTGCTGTAATATATCTGGAAAGTGCAATTTGAGATTAGCTAGCACCCATAAAATTACAGGGAAACTTGGTTTTTATTTGTGGAATATATAACAGTTGTAAACTATAATTTGAAAATTGGGACTAATAGTGAATTATAAAAAAGTGACTCTCAAGAACTTTTTTAGAAAACAAAATAGAGCAGTAAAAAGTTTAGACCACTGCTTGATATATAATAGATGCTCACTAAATATTTGTTAAAGTTGAATGCATCATGTTCCTGGATTCATATACAGTTTGGTTGGCATGAATAAACCAGGGGAATGAGACTGGGGCAACATGGAAAGGACAAATGATGTTTTTGTAAGGTTTTAGACTTTATCCTCAAGTCAAAAACAGAACTAGTTTCTGGACAGCATGGCTCAGTAGTTGATCATTGACCAGGAGGTCACAGTTCAATTCCCGGTCAAGGCATATGCTCAGGTTTTAGGCTTGATCCCCAGTGTGGGGTGTGCAGGAGGCAGCCAACCAATGATTTTTCTCTCATCATTAATGTTTCTATCTCTCTCTCCCTCTCCCTTCCTCCCTGAAATCAATTATATATATTTAAAAGGAAGCTAGTGAAGAATTTTCAAGTTGAAATTATGTTACAGACTAACATTTTGGGAAGATCACTGGGGACATAAGTGGAAGATAGAGGGGAATACAAGAGTGTGAAATGGGTAGCAAATACACAAGGGAGACGACCATGGCAGGTATTATGCGGGGCTGACATAATGTGAGGTTTTCATGGCAAAGAAAAGGGGGGAGAAATTCCAGAGATATCTAAAGTGGCTGATTAAATATGGAGATCAGTGAATGGGCAAAGCTGGAATGACTTCTCATGTACTGTTTTGGAAAATAAGGGGAAGAAATCACTATTTTCTACACTATGGATCACAAGAAGAGAAGCATATTTGGGGCTGGGGGAAAGAATGAGTTCAATTTTGGACTATATGAGTTTCATGTGCCTGTGGGTCATTGAAACAAATATGTGCAATGGAACATGATCTTGGTCTAGAGCTGATGATATTGGTTTGAATAAGATCTCAGATTTTAAAGTAGATAGGAGCTGAAGCCATGAAAATGAATAAAGATCAGTCATAGACAGCGTGAAAGACCAGCATATTGCTAAACATAGAACCCTGGAGGGCAGCAACAATTAAGAAACTCCTTGAAAAAGAGAAGTTCATGAAAGAAACTGAGATGAGACTTCCAGAGTTAGAAATGAAACCAAAAGAAAATGAAGTCTATTTTGAACTTCACTTCCAGAAATATGAGCTACATCACACTAGATAAGATAATTAACCTTCCTGATTTGAAAATGAGTACATTAACAGTGTCTATCTCATAGTGTTTATGTGAGGATTAAGTACTGTAATAGATGGAGATCACTGGCAGTATTTAGCCCACAAAAGTAAGTATACAATAATTGCTGTTGTTAGTTGGAGTATTAGGAGTAAAGAAATTATAAAGTAGTGATAGTTGTAGTAGTGATTATCATCACTTATTAAGAAAGTTTCAAAACCAATGAATATGATGTTTACTGAATACTAGAGGTTTGGGTGCACAAAATTTGTGCAAGGGATGTATCCTCTCAGCCCAGCCTGAACCTTCTCTAATCCTAGGGCTCAGGCCTAAACCAGCAGTCGGACATCCCTCTCATAATCCAGGACCACTGGCTCCTAACTGCTCACCTGCCTGTCTGTATGATCACCCCCAGCTACACTCCCTGCCAACCTAATTGCCCCCAATTGCCCCCCACCAGCCTGGTCACCCTTTACTGCCCCTCCACCAGCCTGGTTGCCCCCCAATTGCTCCTGTCCACTGGCCTGGTCACCCCTCACTGCCCCCCCACCAGCTGGCCTGATTGCCCCCACCTGCCTCTTTTGTGGGCCTGGTCACCCCACACAGCCTGCTGCTCCGTCATTTGGTTGCCTCTCACTGACCTCCCTGCTGGCCTGGTCTGTTCAGTTGCAATGGTTTCTTAAGCTTTTATATATATAAATATAGACAATTTGGCAAATATTGAAAAAAGGAAAGGAAGATAAGTGCTACATACTGCTCAGTGGATTTGGCAACTTAGACTTGAATGGACTTTGCTAAACATGATTTTAGTGGGACCAGAGACCTATTTCAATATGGATAAAGTGCTAATCAAAAGTGAAGAAACTGAGGTTCATTATGTAGAGTCCTCTATGATTGGGGAAGGAGATAAACTGGGCAATAGTTATATATAGCCCTCTCAGCCAGGGCCTGTTCCAACTTGGCCCTTCATGAAATTCTATAGTTGCCTTTCTTTGCTCATATTGTTTCCCTTCCTAAAAAGCCTGAGTCTGCTCTGATTATTCCTCTCTTTTGCTCAACAAAACTTCCAACTTCAGCATGAATGTCTTCTAATCTCCCCACTTTTAGTAGGTCTTCTGGATTCACTCCTTTAGCTTGTATAACATGTATCATTCCCACAACACCTAGCATGGATTTCCTTAATGCTATTGGTCTATTTCCCAAAGAAATTCTATCAAAAATGCCTCTAAGAGCAGGGATTCTGGGTCTTATTAGGTCATGCAGTGCATGGTTTTAACTTGTTTTATTGATAATGATAAAACACATTATAACATAATTTAAAGTTGCTTTTGTCATTAGCTTTGACAAGGTGATATTTAGATCAGAACCTCACATTTAAATGCATAGTTAAGGTCTGAGAGCATTCAGAGGAGTATATTACCTACTGAAGCCAGCACAATCTTATTCTGTAATTTAAAATGGCTTACATTTAAGTGTGTTTAAAATAACAAGATGGAACATAGTTATTTATTCTTTCCACTCTTATAATATAACTATTTGAATTTTTGGCATTTTAAAGCCAAAAGAACTATACTTTTATGAAAACTTTTTAATATGTTTTATAAAATCTAAGGTAACTTTTGGTTGTAATAATCAATTTTAGCATGTCCATGATTTTTTGTAAATAAACTAGGGGCCTGGTGCATGAAGATTTGTGCATGTGGGGGGGGGGGGAGGGGGCGTTCCTCAGCCCAACCTGCACTTTCTCCAATTTGGGAGCACTCAGAGGAGCCCTGTCCAATCTGGGAGTTTGTGTCTGTCTTTGCATTTGTATGAGCGAATTGTCTGAGACCCCAACCCACTTTGGTTTTGTGCTCAAAGAATAATAGAAGTCTTTTTTTTTTTTCTTTGCTCCATGCTGGAGATTTCCTAGAAGTTTCAGGATATCTTCTCTTTAATTTTTCCATGACACTGTCTTTGCTTATGTCTCTTACCTTTGCTTTCCCTCCATCCATCACCCATAACAGTAACTTGCTCCAGACTCACTTTGCTCTAGTGTCTAGGAGACCCCACAATATGTCTGCCAACAGAATTATTGTTCCCAGAATTCCTGGTGCTCCCCATGCTCTGGGCTTCCCTTTCTGGTCCAGGGGCTGTTACCAGCACTACAATCCCCAGAATTCCTAGTGCTTCCTGCACTCTTGATTCCCACTTAAGGTCCAGGGCCTGCACAAAAGAAAAGGACTGTGAACTCCAGCTGCCCTGAAAGAACTGGACGCTTCAATGGCATCCCCTGGACTCCAGTCACTCTGTGCTGGTACACATGCTGGCCACAGGCTCGAAGTGGACGGGATCCTGGTGATGCCCACTGCACCCCTAGCCGTTCAGTATTTGTGTGCATAACCCCAAGCGGCCCACCCCACTTCACTCCTGGCCACTCAGCACCTGCATACCTCTGTGACACCTATAGGCCCACCACCATCTTTGTCAGGTTAATTTGCATAGTTGCCCCTGCTTGGGTGTTGCAGACAAATTTACATATTTGTCTGTTATCAGTGTAGACAAGTAATGGGTTGAAATATATTACAGTAAGGTAGCTCAAATACTTAATAAGATATACAGACAAAATATTTTTAAACTAGAGACTGGTACACAAAAATTCATGCATTCAGAGGGAGGAGAGGTCCCTCAGCCCAGGCTGTGTCCTCTTGCATTCCAGACACCTTGGGAGATATCAACCTGCAGCTTAGGCCCGTTCCACAGGGGAGCGAGCCTAAGCTGGCAGTCAGAAATCTCTCTGACAGCACAGGAACCCTCAGGTGATGTCCAACTAATAGCTTAGGCCTGCTCCATTCTTAGCACTGCCATGGAAGCAATAGAAGCTCCCACCACTGCTGCTGAGCTGGCCAGCCATGAACTGTCTTCTGGCAGAGCGGGGCTCCCACTGTGGAAGCGCACTGACCACCAGGGGGCTCCTGCATTAAGTATCTGCCCCCTAGTGGTCAGTGCATGCCATAGTGACCGATTTATCCTGGTTATTCTGCCATTAGGGTCAATTTGCATATTACTCTTTTATTATATAGGACTAGTGGCCTAGTGCATTAAATTTGTGCATTTGGGAAGGTGTCCCTCAGCCCAGCCTGCACCCTGTCCAATCTGGGAACCCTTGGGAGATGTCCAAATGCAGATTTAGGCCAAATCCCACATGGATCAGGCTTAAATATGCAGTCTAACATCCCTCTCACAATCTGGGACCACTGGCTCCAAACTGCTTGCCTGCCTGCCTGATTGCCCCCTAATTGCTCCCTTGCTGACCTAATTGACACCTAACTTCTCCTCTGCTGAACTGCTTGCCCCCAAATACCCTCCCCTGCTGGCCTGACCACCCCCAAGGCTTTTATTAGTATAGATTTCACCCTTCACAGAAAATTTTACTAACCCTGCTTTACAATAAGGGCTTGATGATTGAATCATTGGGACCAGACACCAAGATTGCCTTTCTTTGAATAGTGGAGGGAATAATTATCTTGTCTTTAAGTTGCCCTGAAAATAAAATGAGATAATTACTGTGAAAAATATAAAAGCAACATATAAAGACAACTGTCTTTTTCATGTACTGAAAAGACAATAAAGTGGTAAAATGAAAAACACTCTTTTTATTCTCCCCCTTTCTTTCTTTACAGCCTTTATTTAAACTTTGAAATTTATAAAAATTTCACTCCAATTTTTATTTCTTTACATCCAATATTATTTTATAGTGGTTTCAGGTTTTATATTAGTTACAGAATAGTGGTTAGACAATCATATACTTGACAAAGTGTTCCCCAATATTTCCAGTACCCACCTGGCATCATACCATCATTATAACACTATTGACTATATTCCCTATTTAAGTGACAATGGGTTTACAGGTTCCTTCCAGTCTTTCTTTTGTGTTGTTGGCCTTTCCTTTTCTTTCTCACTTCTTCCCTCATTTTCCTTATGTAGTATATCAATTTGCCATCAAAACTCAGTGAAGGCACTGGGACATACTTAATCCATTTTACAGACGAGCAAACTGAGGCCAATTCCAGTTGGCTGTGGACCTAGACTCAGCATACAGGGAAGCCTCACAGCTATGCTCTCCACTCTTCCTAAGGGGCAGCCACTGGGCAAACAGAACAAATCTTTCCATCAGGCTTTCTAGCCTCTTTCTCAAGCACCTTTTCATTACGGACACTCCACATTCTTTCCTCTCCCCAGTCCCCTGCCCCATTCTTAACTGTCTCCCTTTCTCCAGAGCAGGTGGAAGGCTGTGCACTCATCGCCTAGGCATGTTCTTCTGTGGGGCAGGGCGGCTTGGAGTTGCTTTTGGGTCAAGGTGGGAGCAGGAGTCCCCACCTCTGATGTGCAGTGGACCCCTGAATGAGGCCTTTCTGCCTGCCGTCCCCTGCCCCAACCCCGCGTTGTCAGGTTTTTGCCTTTGGTCTAGGGCATCAGTGACAGCACACTCCTAGCAAGCCTGGTACCCAGAGGGGTACAGGGTCAGTTCTTTGCCCAGAATGTTAGCAGTTGCAGTAGCATTTGCAGATGTCGCCCAGAGCATGCTGGCGAAGGCAGCGCCTGGATGGGGTATCCTCATAGAGAAATGGTCAGGTGCTGCTCAATGCCCCTTAGAACTTCCGCCTCCTGGCCAATTGCTTTGCCAAAGCTGTAGCACTCACCCTGGAGCCATCCCTCAGGCAGCTGCAACCTGTGCCTCTTCTTCCACATTGGGCCTTCATCCATCCCTCTCTCCTGCAGTGCTTGGGCTCCAGGCTTAAAAGAAAAGAATGAAGATCAAGAAGGACAAAGCCCAAAGGAAGTAAGTCTTGGACCCCCACATCCCATTCTCTGGATTTCCTCCTGCACCTCCTCTCTGTGTCATATCTTGAACAGGCACCCTGTGGCCCAGCCACATGGCCACCTTTTGGGCTGGTATAGTCTGTCTCCGAGAAGCTGTGAATCTGTGGTCAGAGGCCCTGTCTGGGTCTCAGCACTCCCATCCATGCCTGCAATGTTCATGGGCCCCATGACAGTGGCTAAGCAGGCCCAGCCATGCCTCTTCTGGGCTGTGATGTTCCTGGGGGCCCCATGGAATTGGCTAAGCAGGCCCAACCACACCTCCCCAGGGCTGTGATGTTTCTAGGGCCCTAATGGGAATGGTTAGGCAGGCTGCCTCCCCTCCCCAGGGCTGTGATGTTCCCACGGTTCCACAGGTATGGCTGGGCAGGCCTCTGCCCCTCCCGGAACCTGTGATGGACCTGGACCCTGTGGGTGACATCTGGCACTGCCCACCCTATTTCCCAGGGCCCAGATGGACTGGTACCTTGCCAGCAGTGTCTGGGCACTATCCTCCAGCCCTCCCCTGTAGGGGCGGGCCATGGTGCTGCCTGCCTCACCTGCATGTGCAAATTTATCTGCCAACTTTGATGGATTAATTTGCATACTCGCTCATATTGGCTGGTGGGCATGCCTTGGCATACATAGTGAAGTAATGGTTAATTTGCTTGTTTCTCCTTTATCGTGTAGATGACATTTTTTTTACATACTTTAAATTCATGTTATAGAAATATATGATTTTGATTTATAAATGTCAAAATGGTAAAAAAAAAAAAGTAAAAAATAAGAGAGAGTAAGCAGAGTAATATTTTAAAAATACACTACTTGAAATGGGGCTTTACTAATGTGTGCACTATTAGGAGCAATGGTTTTTCAAATGAACTTAAAAATACAGCAGTTGATGATATGGTAAATTAGAATCAGTGGGTGAAGCTAATGATCATGTTGCTCTTTGTGGTTTGTACTTTATTTGGCCTCTGAGTCTTTGGATGTTTTAGAATGTTTTTATTGTAGTTGATTTCTTTTTCTTTTCTTTTTTATTGTAAATACTTTATTTTTTAAAGTATTATATATAGTATTACATATGTCTCCTTTGTCCCCCCTAGACCTCTCCCAGTCACACCCTAGCACATGCCATCAACCCCCTATTGTCTGTGATTATTGGTTATGCATATATGCATGCATACAAGTACTTTGGTTGATTTCTTACACTCTCCACCCTCGCCTTCACAAAGTTAACTAACTGTTCCATGTTTCTCTGTCTCTGGATCTATTTTTGTTCATCAGTTTATGTTATTTCATTACATTCTACATATGAATGAGATCATGTGATGTTTATCTTTCTCCAACTGGCTTATTTTGCTTAGCATAATGGTCTCAACATTCATCCAAGCTATGGCAAATGGTAAGAGTTCCTTCTTTTTACAGCAGCACAGTAATCCAATTATGTAAATGTACCACAGTTTTTTAATCCACTCATCTGCTTATGGGTACTTAGGCTGTTTCTAAATCTTAGCTATTATAAATTGTGCTGCTATGAACATAGAGGTGAATATGTCCTTTGTGATTGTTGTTTCTGATATATTGGGATATATTCCAAGAGGTGGATTACCACCTTTTGAGGAAACTCCATACTGTTTTCCACAGTGGCTGTACCAGTCTGCATTCCCACTAGCAGTGAAGGAAGGTTCCTTTTTCTCCACATCCTCTCCAGCACTTGTCGTTTTTTGATTTGTTGATGATAGCCATTGTGACAGGTGTAAGATGGTACCTCATTGCTGTTTTGATTTGCATCTCTCAGATGATGAGTGACTTTGAGCATGTTTTCATGTCTCTTGGCCTTCTGTATGTCCACTTTCAAAAAGTATCTGCTTAAATCCGTTGCCTGTTTTTGTTTTTGTTTTATTGTTTATCTTCCTTTTGTTAAGATGTATTAGTTCCATATAAACTTTGGAGAATAGGCCCTAATTAATTATAACATTGGCCAATACATTCTCCTGTGCTTTGGGCTTTCTTGTTTTGTTGATGGTTTTTTTGCTGTGTAGAAGCTTTTTATTTTGATGTAGTTCCATTTATTCATTTTCTCCTTAGTTTCCATGGCCCTAGGAGCTACATATGTCTGCTATTTTTCTGTCTGGATTCTTCTAAGATTTTTGTAGTTACCATCTTATGTTTAAATCCTTTATCCACTTTGAGTTAATTTTTATGTGTGGTGTAAGTTGGTGGTCTAGTTTCATTTTTTTTTTGCATGTATCTGTCCAAGTTTCCCAACACCATTTATTAAAAGAGAATCTCTTAACTTCATTGTATGCTCTTGCCTTCTTTGTCAAATATTAATTGAGCATAATGGCTTGCAGGCAATTACTGGGTTTTCTGTTCCATTCCTTTGGTCTATATGACTGTTCTTGTGCCAGTACCAGGCAGTTTTAAGAACAAGGCTTTGTAGTATAGCTTGATATCTGGTATTGTAATCCCTCCAACTTTGTCCTTCTTTCTCAAGATTGCTGCAGCTATTCAGGATCATTTTTAATTCCAGATGAATTTTTTAATAATTTATTCTAGGTCTTTAAAATTTACCATTGTTATTTTAATGGAAATTGCATTGAATCTGTAGATTGCTTTGGGTAGTATGGACATTTTAATGATGTTGATTCTACCAACCCATGAACATGGTATGTTCTTCCATTTTTTTATGTCTTACTCTATCTCTTTTTTTTCCAACATTCCTTAGTTTTCTGAGTACAGGTACTTTACCTCCTTTGTTAAATTTACTCCTAGGTATCTTTTTTTTCCCCCAAATTTATTCTCATTTTATTAGGCAGGTGGTGTACATAGTAGATGATTTTCCTCTCGGGTTTTACATTTATTTCATGTGTTTTTCTCCAAAGAACAGGAGTTATTCAGTCAAAAGGATGGAGGTGAAACCTCGGTTAAGGGGATACTGCAAATTCTACCCTTTCAGCAGAAGTAATTTATAGTTTCATTAATATTCCACATTTTCTCGTTGTCTTTTACATGACAATTTATGACCAAGGTATTTTCATTTTCCCTTTCTCCTTGCTACAAGCCTGAACAAATAAACAGTGTGCAAACAGGGTCTCTTTCCCCTTGCTATTTTCCAGGTATCGTTATTTTTTCTTCCCCTGAGCTCACATGACGTAAGCTAGATTCCGCCTTGCATTATTTTTTTTAATTAAATCTTTATTATTCAGATTATTACATTTGTTTCTCTTTTTTCCCCTCCATAGCACCCCTCCACCCAGCTCCCACCCCTCTCTCTGCCCTTAGTTCCCTTCCATTGACCTCATCCATAGGTGTATGATTTTTGTCCAGTCTCTCCCTGTACACCCTTCACCCCTTCCCCCCTGAGAATTATCAGTCCACTCCCTTTCTGTGCTCCTGATTCTATTATATTCACCAGTTTATTCTGTTGATCAAATTTTTAATTCACTTAATTTTTAGATTCACTTGTTGATAGATATGCATCTGTTCATAATTTTTTGGCTTTTACCTTTTTCTTCTTCCTCTTCTAAAAGAGTACCCTTCAACATTTCATATAACAATGGTTTGGAGTTGATGAACTCCTTTAGCTTTTTCTTATCTGTGAAGCTCTTTATCTGCCCTTCAATTCTGAATGTTAGCTTTGCTGGATAGATTATTCTTGGTTGTAAGTTATTGCTATTCATCACGTTGAATATTTCTTGCCACTCCCGTCTGGCCTGCATGGTTTCTGTTGAGAAATCAGCTGAGAGTCGTATGGGTGCTCCCTTGTAGGTAATAAACTGTTTTTCTCTTGCTGCTTTTAATATTCTCTCTTTGTCTTTTGCTCTTGGTATTTTAATTATGATGTGTCTTGGTGTGGTCCTCTTTGGAT